>QKWP01001002.1:17685-98875 GCA_003550325.1 Gigaspora rosea
ATGCGTCATGGGTTTCGTCATGCGTCATGGGTTTCAATTTTTTATTTTTTTTTTTTTTTTTTTTTTTTTTTTTTTTTTAGATCCCAATTGTGCCAATTGTTCGATTTTTGACATCTATTTTTTCCCACTATTTTCATCCGGTGTCACCCGATGGAGACCATAATTTCCCGTAATGGTCTGATAGGACTGACAGGAAAAATATGACTGCCGGCCCAATTTTTTGATTCCTTGTTGTGCGAAATGAAAAAATATTCTTGTATAACCTTAAATGTGCACATTATTCTATTTGCAGTAAATTAAAAAAAAATCCGTCCGTCCGTCCCGAATTTTGATATCCATGTAATGCATCAACTTTGCGTGGCCTAATAGGGTGATTCAGAATTAGTTACGTATTTATTCACAATAAGTGATATTTAAATTCTATTTTTTTGGGGGTTTTATTTCAAAATAAGGCTATTTGTTTTTTTTTCATAAGGCTAGGATGATATTGTCATCCCTAGTGATGTGCCGCGTGTACTATACGTACTGTACGCTAAAATTTTTGCCGATCACTTTTGCCAGCCAATCAGATGCCGGAAAGGAACTATAAATAGTGTACCTAACATTATTAATATATATATGATCATTGATTATCATTTGTTTTTTTCAATTCGTTATTTTAACTAACATTTCTTTCTTTTTATATCAGTTAAGGTCATCAATGTAGTCGTCATGGCGTAATCAGTGGTATATCATTGGTGCAATCTGTCGTCGCTGGTGGTGGATTCTACTATTGGTTGTTCTTTTTTCTGTCACTTACGTAGTCTTGGGGATTTCATCGGTAGTGCGGTTTGTCACTGCAGATGGTGTGGTTTGTCGTTGGCTTTCTTTTTTTTTCGTCTGTGTACAAGTCAGCTAACGTTCCTTTCTTTCCCTCAGGTAGCGCCCAAGGATTTTTCGGGTTGTTTGTGTCATTATGGCGGTCATTATCGTCGTATTTCGTTGACATAGTTCAGTCGTCGTCGCTGTAGCGGATTATGCCATTAGCCGGCTTCTTTTTTGTTGTTTCAGTCCACATGTGTGTTTAACTAACGTAATCAATTCTTCTTTTCAGGTAACTTTAAGGTGTTATTCAGGTTGGTGTCGTCATGTGCTTCGTTGGTGATCTTGTTGGATGGTGTTACGTGGTTAGTTTGCTTTTGTTCTTTCTATTTCACGTACATATTAACTAATTCTTTTTCTCTCTATGTATGTTAAGGGTGTCGTACGAGTTGTGTGGTCGTTGTTTTCGTGCTTGTCGTGCGGTAAAATAATGGCTGTTATACGAAAGGGCATCGTTCAAGTTGAATGTTCGTCGTGATGATGCCGTTATTGTTATCTTTATACTTGCTGTATGGTAAATTTTTCGCAATGATACCTGTTACGCGATATTGTTAGGGCTAGAACGATATCTGTTACGCGAATATTATTAAGGTTAAACGATATTTGTTACGCGAATATTTTTAGGGTCAGGGTTAAGGTGGTTAAATAGTTAATAGTTACGGTTGCTTTAGGTTTATTTATTGTATGATATGTGCAAAAATATTAGTCATGTAAAGTTTTTAATTAATAAAAAAGAAAGTTTAATTAAATAATAAAATCGAAAAATTTTATCGGTTAATTTTTAGGGAAGAAATCATCCGGATGATGATTAGTATTACAATGATTTATTAATTAATTTTTTTAATTAATTATTTGTTTTGTCTCTCATTTTCGGGTGACTTGCTATGGAAATATATATGAGTGATTTCTCCTGTTTATCGAGCAACATACACAGTTTCTTAGTATTGTGTACAGTCGTACTCCTCTACAGTCACCTCCTATATAATCACACTCTATACAATCACGCTAATTTTGAAAACTTCATTAATAAACTTATAAAAAATACTTCTATATAAGCACATTATAACAAATTCTTTATAATCACATAATTTTTATGTAAAACAAACTGCATGATCATAGAAGATGACAGTAATCACATAATTTTTATGCAAAACAAAAAGCGTGATTATAGAGGATGACTAACAGTAATTTTTTTCTTCTTTGACCGTCAACCCAACAGGTCATAGAATGCATTTAGAATCATGCATGAATGACTGTCACCTCGACAGGTCGTATTTTTAAACCAAAACTTATTAGCTACATGTTAACCCATATAGCTGTTGTCTTGATAGACCACTTTGGAAACTCTTATTGTGCAGGGAAAGCAATTTCCTCTGTATACCTTATTGATTACTAATATTTCTGACACTAATTAATTACTTTGTACGTACACATCTAATTACTTGGACTTTCCCATTATTCATTTCGAACGTACGTACATTAGACCATAAATCGGGCATGTCACTTGCTTAGCATGCCTCGAACAGTTTTTTTTTAATTATTTTTTTTTAATTACCGGTAATTAATTTTCTCTTTTCTAATTACAGTAGTTAGAGCTTAAAACTAGTGAGATTATATTAAGGTTGTGACTATATCAAGAGTGATTATAACGAGGTTTGACTGTAATTTTTTTAATTAATCTTTTTTTTATTTTTTTGCAAAAATAATTTTTAATAAAATTTTTTGTGAATATTATTTCGAAGTAATTGCATCTTATTAAATTTCTTTAAATAACCTTTTCGCTACTTAATAAAATTTAACAGCTTTTAATAAATAACCTTGTGCGATCGATTTAATAATCTTACAAGAATTGCACGGATAAAATTAATTTCGTGAACTACTGGTAATATTGAGAATAATGGATAAAGAATTGCACCAAACGTAAAACTCTAAGACAAATTAAGTATTAAAATTTTGATTTTTTTGTAAGCATATACTTGAGATTTGTTAACTTTGGTATTTTCCGCTCACTCTGCAATGCATAAATGAATAAGAAATTTTATTCAAAGCAAAAAAAAAAAAAAAAAAGTTGCTAAATATTTCAATGCCAAACCGACAATCCTGTAAGATAAAATATTTTATATAAATTACATTTGCAACTATTTAAAAGTATATATTTAAAAATTTCAAGAAATTAATTTGTCGGTTAAAATTTTAGCAATATTTTGACATTTTTATCTTTTTTTTTGATTCTGTGCGACGGTGTAACTACCGATGTTGATATAATGTCACAATTCCACCAATGATAGCGAAAGAATAACATGACTTAAAGGAACCTTATTTTATTAATTTTATTATATTATATTTTAAGGTTGTATATTAAGGACTATTAGAAATAATTGTTTTCCAGCTCAGGAAATATCATTTATATACTATTGGTTAGTAACCAATCCGAAATCATAGATTGTACCTGTGTGGAAAATGTTATTATATGACAATAATAAATTTTCCTAATAACCGGATAAATTAATAATCAGGCAGATGTCTACCTGCAGTAATTTGTAACCATCATTCAATCGTAATGGTAATGAAGGTAAGCACATCAATGGCGGTATAATTTGCTCCGACCAATCAGAAGTGGTGGGGAAATTAGAGCTCCCCTTGTTTTCGGAATAAATTCTGCAGTATTATTAATCAGTTTAACATAGATACCTTATACCGGTAATAATTTCCTTTTTAGAAAGGTTCACTAAAATGCATTAATAAAATTGCCAAGTAAATTATCTTGATACTGCATTTCTAGTCGAGCAACAAGCAGCGCAACATGAAAAATATATAAATGCATTTATCTGATTCTAATGTTTAACTTTATTTTCAGACAGTAAGATATAAAAATTATTCTCGATGAAATTGTCTAGTAATTTTATTGTGCTGTGTTTATTATTTTCCTTGTTCATAACATTAACCGAATCACAAAATTATTTTAATTACACGGAGAATAAATTAAGTGATCAAAATAAACCACCTCTTATAGCCGACATTAAAACCTATGATGACGGAGCAACTATCGTTCATATTATACGAAATGAATCAAAACAAATTGATGAATGTTCAAAAATTCATGGAATGAGTTTAGAACAGAAATTACATATAAGGATCATTTCTATAAATGGAACAGTTAAAGAAATCGATCCCAAATTAAAATTAGAATTAGATCCTATAAATTATTGTTTGATCAATGGTGATAAATACAATATTAACAAACCTAACAATATAATTACTTATTTAAACGATACTAAAAACAATAACTTTAGTATATTGCATAATTTAGTAAATCCTATTACAATATATCCTTTACAAAAACCATTCATTCTAGTAACTTATGTAAATACAACAAATTCTTCTGATCCTACATCTTATAAAGAATGCGGAGAAGTCATTGATTGGGATGGAAATAGTCGAAGGTATAAATTTTTTTAAGTTTATTTATTTATTTTATAAAAGTTATTAATAACCGTTCTAAAAATTATTAGCAATATGTGTTTTAATCCAGATGATTCTGGTGTTTGGATTAATAGTACAATTCGATTAAACGCAAACAAAAAACTTGGATTTCTTAGATTTGTTCACTCTGCATATTCGAATGGCACCACATACCGGATTTGGCGTCAATATTCAATGTAAATATATTATTATCAATATTGTTATTATTACCCTATGAAAAAATATTTTCGGAAAAACATGGAAGCTGAACACAGAAACATGCGTAAAAATATGTAAAAAATACGTAAAATGTACACTTTCCGTGTTTTTGGACAGGAAAACACACTGTATTTTCCGTGTTTTCTAAAACACGGAATGGCATTTTCCGTGGTTCAAAAACACGAAAAGTGTACATTTTACGTATGTTTCTGTGTTCAGCTTCCATGTTTTTCCGAATTTTTTCTTAATAGGGTATAATTATTATTATTATTATTATAATTATAATAATTATTATTATTATTAATTATTATTATTATTACTATTAATTATTATTATTATTAATTTATGATGATTATTATTATTATTACTATTATTTTTACTAACCATATTAATTATGATTATTATATTGATGATTTATTATTATATCCATATAGTGATGATAAAGGAAATTTGACATATTTAACGAATGTAACATATTTAATGCCTAACCTTGGTAATTCAGCTTTGGATTTTTCGTACTCTCTGATGACGATTGTTCCCACTATTGACAGTGGCTATTTGGCAATTTTTCAATATACGCAAAGAAATAATAACAATCGTTCAATGATTGCATACGGCGGGCTTTGTGCGAATTTAATACACTACAACCAAACCTTTTCTGTCAAAACGAGCCAATCGGTTAATATCTATCCTATAGTACATCCAGATACGATAATTAAATCAGTTTATTGTGATGAAGCTAATATAATGATTACTTGTATAATCTTCATAAGCAGCAATACTAAGACATATTATATACAAATTTACATTTCTTCATCAGGAAGTCAAACAGAACCTCCCACAATTTATCCGTCCCAGCAAGGTTTGAGTGCAAAAATAATGCCAGTTGGTGGTTATATATTAGGTGTTACTGCCTATGATAATAATGATAATAATACTTATTATTATATTAATGCTTATGATGATATAAACAATACTTTATCGCTACCGGAAAAATCTTTTCTTACAAATAACTTTGGTGTAAACGCTATTACGCAAAATAATACTTTCCTACTCGCTTCTCCTTATACAAATAATAATATAACTTGGTCTTTGCTAACTATTCCGTTACCAAAACCTAATCATTCTCATGGTGAATATGTTTATTTTAATACAATTAAAAGTTTATTTTAATATTTAATGCATTATATGTGTTTCTCTATTTAGATCATGGTTATGATAATGTCTTGATAAATAAAACCATTCCATCAATCAATGCTACTATTGATTCATCAACGACCTTCCTAAATATAACTTTCTTTTGTTATATTGAATTGTCAACATCAAAGAGCAATATCACCATCTACAAAGCCTCCGATAATAGCATTAGACAAAGAGTTTCAGCAATAATGAACGATTTCTGTAAAATAAGCCCAGACAAACATACTATTAGTACAGTATAAAAATCATTAATAGCACTTTCAACGAATATAATGAGCAATATTACGTAACTATGGATAATAGTTTTGTTCAAAATATAAAACAAGATGAACCTGTAAGAGGAATTCATGATGGTATTTGGACTCTTAGAACATGCAATATCAATATTTTAAATTTTCTTTTTAAAATTATTTTGAAATTATTAACCGCTTAATCTTTTTTTATTTTTTGGACTTTTAGATATGCCTAATAATCAGAAGCCATACTCAGGTAATGTGAGGTATATTTGTGTTTATTTAAAATACTTTATTTAATTCTCATCATAATTCCTTGCAGATAATGTCACCATGGGCTCAATACTTCTCACCCAAGAAGCCTCCAAAAATTTGTTAGCCCCGAAACCAATCAATCAGCATACTTTGATAATTTATTGAATGAGCTTGCTGACAAAGTGCCAATAAATCGTTCTTGTATAAGAACAGATAATATTACCCATAGTTCATTTTATAATCAAATTGCTATTTTAATTCGTATAGATACAAGAAATATTGAAACTAAAAGAACTGCTTCAGAAATGTCGTTAGATTTATACACTATGATTATTTACAAGAATATCACTGCCTTATCTCTCGGTATTACAAATGATCTAGACCAAGATTACGGCTTTCAACCTATAAGTGAGTTAATTATTTTGTTTAAAAATGCTTTCAAATTAAATTTTGTGCCTAATTTTTATACTGTAGGGAATGTATGGAATGACAAAAATGTACAAATAATGACAATAATCGGAATTTTAATTTTTATAATATTCTGTTTATTATTGCCTATACTAATTCATAAGGTAAATTTATTTATCAATGTTCTTTAGAAGTTTATATAAACGAATATACCTGTATTTATAAAAATTTTTTATTTAAAAAGATGAAATCAAAAAAATTTGAGATGCTGAGTTCTGCAATCTTAAAACTTGGAATAATTATCCCTAATTTTATTCTTTCAGTTCACTTCGCTTTTAATTATTCTAATAATGTACCAAAGTTTTTCTTTCCAAGGTATTTTACAAAATAAATTTATTCTAATTATTATTAAATTAGTACTAATCTATTGTCACTATTATTAATTTGAAGTATATTCGTTCTAGGTGTTCCATTAGTCATAAATTTTTTTTATAGCAATCTATACCATTTATATAGGAATTAAGAACCCTTTTATTGGTGCAAATTTTAAAGAATGGGTCATAAAATATCGAGGCTTAGTAATTATGCTAACTGTTTTAGCAGTCACTGATTATGAATATTTGACAATTTTGAAAGACATATCTATATTTACTAAGAAATTATACCATTATGAGCAAATCAACATATTTAATATGCTTGAACATATTTTTGGCGATGCAATTCTATGGGGTGCATTTTTTGATATTTTTTTTAGGAATATTCCACAAATTGTTATTCAAGTGAGTAATTCATAGTTATGAAATTACACCTGTGTCTCGAATAACTTTAAATTGAATAATTTGTTTGGATTAGATGTATTGGTGATTTAATGTCTATTCGTATATTTGTAGAAAATTTATTTAGATTTATTAATTAATTTCTGTTCAATATTTCGTGACATTATTTAAATAGGTCAATTATTACAATTATGAATTCCTTTTTGAATATGATACAGTACCACTCCTTTTGCTTGTCACGTCTAGCCTTAAGATCTTCATGATCGTCTTTAATTATGTTTACAAAAAAGTATCTTTGGCTATTATTCAGTATGTATAATATTTATTTAACTTTATTTTTAATTCATAATCTATATTCTAAAAATTAGCATATATTATTTAGACGGTTAGTTAAACTCTATTGTATTATGCTTATACTTTTTTTTATAAATTATCTCATTCATTAATTATGTTTCATCATCATCATATTAAAGAGAGTAAGTATTAAAGTTTATATTAAAATTATTTCTTAACAAGGTATTATATTAACAGTTAATATAATTTTCAATTTATTTATAAATATTATTAGTTTGTAAGTGTAAATTTCCATTTTTAAATGCCTAAACATCTTAATAAGCACTCGTTATTTATTATTCCTTTTTAAATTATGCTAAATAGTAAGTAAGTAGAAAAGCACATTGATTTTTGTTTGTTAATTCTTAATATTCCAATAATATATTTTGTCATTTTGTTTAAATATAATCAAATTAATAATTAATACATCAATATAATTTAATAATTTATATTTTCATATTAAAGATATAACTTTTATGGAAAGTGTAGAAAATGCAAGCAACCTTTTATATCTCCAACATGGTGTCAATTATGTGAACCTCAAAAAGCGATTAAAGGATGGACGAGTGAAAATAAAATTATTGATGAATATATTAAAGAATTTCAAATCAAAGTTACAGACTACGAAAAGATGATTGAATGGGTTCCATTTCATAGACTAATTAATTTAGAAATAATTAGAGAAGAAGAATCTGGAATAATATTTATGGCGACATGGCTAGATGGTATAAGAATAATTAAGGGTGAAATTTTAGAATATAAACGATCACGTATTAAATCATGCGGTGTTAATCTCAAATGTTTTCAAACATGCGATCTGTTTATGAAAGAAGTAAGTTAACCTATTACATTATTGATTGCATTGTTCACAATTAATATCGATGATATTAATACATTTAAACCTTTTAAAAGCTTAAAAATTATATGCAGTCAGAAGGAAATGTTGTATATGGAATTACTAAAAATACAGAAACAGATCAATATATAATTATAATGCCAGATGAATTTAATTCTAGAAGAAACTATTTAAATGGAATATGTAACCTTTGTGGACATTACAATACATCCCCTTCTTGGTGCCAATCCTGTGATCCTAGGAAAACAATTCAGTGGACAAGTGGGAATGAAGTGATTGATAGCATCATCAAAGAGCTACAATTCAAAGCTACAAAATAAGAAACGGTGATTGAATGGATCCCATTTGAAAGACTAAGTAAAATACAAAAGATCAGAGAGAAAGAATCAGAAACAATATTTATGGCGAAATGGCTAGATGATATAAGAAAAACTAAAGGTGAACCTGTAGAATGTACTCAGTCACGGATTGAATCATGTGGTGTTAACCTTAAAATATTACATGATTTTCAAACTTGTGATTTGTTTATAAAAGAAGTAAGCTAATTATTATTACATTATTTACTATTTATCGTAATGCTATTAATATATTTAAAACTTTTATAAGCTTAAAAATTATATGCAATTAGAAGAAAATGTTGTATATGGAATCACTCAAAATGAAGAAGCAAATCAATATATAATTGTAATACCAGATGAATTTAGTTCAAGAAGAAATAATTCAAATGGAATATGTGAACATTGTGCACATTACAACACTTCCCCTGCTTGGTGCCAATCCTGCGATCCTTGGAAAGCAACTCAAGAATGGACAAGAAGGAATGAAGAGATTAATAATTTTATTAAAGAATTCCAATTCAATGCCAATGAATATGAAAATGTGATTGAATGGATTCAATTCGATAAACTAATTAATTTACAAGAAATTAAAGGAGAATCAGATATTGTATTCATGGCAACCTGGATCAAAGGTGTACGAACAATTAAAAGTGAATCTGGAAAATTTACACAGTCACGCACTATATCATCGGTTGATCTTATGAAATTAAATTATTCTCAATCAAATATTTTAGAAATTTTAAAAAATGTAAGTTAAAATTTTTTTATATGCTACTAGATTATTGCTTGAAATATTAAAATATCACATAATTAATAATTACCTATTATCTTAGTTTAAAAATCATATACAACCAAAGAAATATAGAATTCATGGAATAACTCAAAATACAGAAAATGGTAAATTCATGCTTGTAATCGATTTTTATAATGACAAAAGAAAGCCCATTAATGGAATGTGTGAGCATTGTAAACGATACAATACCAATCCAGCTTGGTGTCAATTGTGTGATCTTCCAAAAGTGGTCCAAGAAACAAGTGGCGGTAAAAACATAGATGAATGTATTAAGGAATTTCAGCTTAAGGCTACAACATTTGAAACCGTTATTGAATGGATTCCATATAATAGACTAGATAATATAAAAGTAATTGGTAGAGGAGGGTTTGGTACAGTTTATTCATCAATTTGGTTAGATGGTAAACGAATGGTTGAAGGTGATAATAATTTGGGTTAAGTTCGATATCGTAATAAATCTTGTGAAGTTGCTCTTAAGACATTGCCTGGTTCGCAAACAAACTCCTCCGAGTTTTTAAATGAGGTAAGCTAAAGTTATTGGTTTACGGTCATTTTGTGTAATAACGCACGAATGTATAATTCGTTATTTAAGGAAACATTTGAGTTATAATTTGAATTACTTTTGATAATTCTTTTGTGAAAAATTATATGTAGTGAAAATAATATCATATATAAAGTGCGTTATTTCAGAATACACGTGGGCGTTACTTTAAACCAAATGTATTGTTTTCAAAATAGTTGAATTTCGAAATAACGCACTTGTGTGTTATTACGCACAAATACAGTAATTATAAATATACAGAATATAATCTTATAAAATTTAATCATTTATTCTATCAAGTTTAAAAATCATATGCAATGTAGGTTCGAAGGTAGTGCACTTGAAGTATACGGATTGACTCAGAATAAAGATGGTCAATATATGATGGTATATCAATATGCCAATAGAAGAAATCTTAATGACTTTTTAACTAAAAATTTTAGAGAACTTGTATGGCAAAAGAAATTAAAGCAACTTGCGGACATATCCTATGATTTATCTCGAATCCATAAAGCAGGACTTATTCATTATGACTTTCACAGTGGTAATATTTTACTAAATCAAGATATCGATGGAAATATAATTTCATTCATTTCAGATCTAGGATTATCTAGAAAACAAGATGAGCATTTTTCAAAAAAAGGAAGTGTTTATGGAGTTATGCCATATGTTGAACCAGAAATTCTCAAAGGTCAGCAACATACACAAGAGGCAGATATTTATGGATTAGGTATTATTATGACAGAAATAAAAGGCCTTATGATGGGTCTAAGCACGATTTTGAACTTGCATTAAAAATTTGCAATGGATTACGCCCAAAATTTGCCGAAGGAACGCCTGATTGCTATATTGAATTAGCTAAACAATGCATGGATTCAAATCCACAAAATCGGCCTACTGCTGAATATGTTCATTTAAAAATTAATCAATGGAAAACAATATTGGAATCAGAAAATTTGACAGATAAAGAAGAACTTGATATAAAAAAGAAATTCATTGATGCTGATAATATAATTAAACAAACATTACTAATGTTGTTATCATCGTCTCAAGATAAATATTGCAGTACATTAATCGATGTACAGGGAATAGTAGAGCGTCTTAAAGGTATTAACAGGACTGAAATTACTTTACGTTTCTTATACATTTATTGCATTAATATTAAGTATTAATTTATTGTTTTGTAGTGTCTACTCAGTTAATATTGGCGATGTCTTAAGTTAGAATAACTTTCCGCGATTCTACATTCTGTGCCAGGTTATGTCGAGTTTATTTAGTGCCAGGGTTAGATTGTGCAGGACATATTGTAATTAATAGGACAGTCAGTTCATCAGTATTGTCATTAATAGATGAATAGAACAATAGAGAATAGAATAGAGCAATTTAATTTAGAATAGAATAAAATTTTATTAATAAAACAAAAAATTGCAACTAGATAATGATTAATATTAGTATAGCAAAAAATGAATAGAACAATAGAACTATAAAACAATAGAATAGATAATAGAATTTATATAGAATCGAATATAATTTTTATTAATAGAATAAAAAATTGACAACATTGGCCATAATATTTTATAGTAATTTAGTTTAGCACTTTGAAATAACTGACCCTTGGTAATTGGATAGAATTAAAATTAAAGTAAAAAAATAGCAATGGTTTATATTTACAAATTTTAAGGAGCATAAAATAAAATATATCGATATGATGTATTTATTGGCGCTAAACAAGTTTACTTAGAGTAAAATTTAGAGAATCATAAAAATATGTATAATTTTACAATCGCACCTCGATATAGTCACCTGTTTGGGATACAGAATTAGGTGACTATGAATAATAAACTTTATATAGTCACCTTAATAATAAAAAATATAATAATGTGACTATAACAAATATTTTTTAATTAATTTCTATGATTATTAAGTTATATATAAAACTTTATTTTATAAATAAACCAATTACTGCATATTATGCAACGATTTGCATATATCCTAAAATTTTCATAATTTTGAAGCAACTTTTATTAATACAATTTTATATTTTATGTTATATGAATAAAAAATTAAAAGTTTTTAAATTTTTCAAATATCATAGAATAACTTTAATGATACCACTAATATCTATTTCTGTATTCTAAAAAACCCTAACATTAGCTTTCACCCTATTCGATAGGATTATATTACCACGATTCTCACTACTGTTCATTATTTTCATCAATTTGGACATAATTGCAAGTATTTATCTTGTTTTGTGATCTTGCTTTGTCATTTTAAAAATCAAGTAATAATATTCTTTATACTCATCACTAGATTAATGCAAATAAAATGATTTGGACATTATGGTATCGTATGCTACTGCTTATAGTTCCCAGGGTCTTATTCAAGAATTTTATTTTTAAAATTGAATAATACCCATGGGTACACCGGGTACTATATCTGGGGATATATCATGTTAAAAGTAGTAAATCATTAAAGTTATATCTCTGGGTCTTATTCAAGAAACAGGTTAGTGGTGATGGTGAGTAATACTTAGGTCTTAATCATAGGTATTATTTTGGCTATAAGCAGTGGCATATGGTAGGTATTTATATTCTTGTTTCATCAACTAACTAAATTAGTGTGAATAATAGAATAATAATTTGAATTTAATAATAATAAGTATGAATAAAATGATTTGATATACAGGTAATAAGTACTTATGTTCTTTTGTGAATTTGGTTTACTATTCTTGATTCTGTTCATTTATAAATTTTCTTTACACCCACTGATTGAGCTAATGCAAATGAAATAGTTCAGATATAAAGGTAAACAAGTATTTATATTTTTGCAGTTTTTAATTTATAATTTTGTTACAGAACTTACCTACTATAGTAAAATATGGTACAGTATATAGCTAAGGCTAACAAAACATGCCATCAATGAAGTTATTAATATTATAAAAAAAATAGTAAACAAACAACTTATCTGTATTAGGATCCCGGACAGTGTTGGAAATTAGTGTTCTCAGAGTTCTCATGAGAACACTATTATAAATTTGCGAACAGTATAAATTTTTTACTGTTCACTATTAAAAAATTTTTTGAGAACAGTAAAATAATAATACTGTTCTCATAATATATAATAATTAGCTATATAATTTTATATCAAACCAAAAACTGATAAAAATCATTATTTAATTTTTGAGGTTTCAATTTGCTATAATAACTACTTATTTAATATTATATTTCATATTTTTTTTTTTTTTTTTTTTTTTTTTTTTTTTTTTTTTTTTTTTTTTTTTTTTAGTAAGTATAAGTGAGAACAATAACAATTGTTTGAGAACACTTGTAGCTATTATACTGTTCTCATGAGAACAGTGTTTGAGTCTGAGATTTCCAACACTGATCCCGGATGGTCTATATATCAATATTATCTCTATTAATATGAATGCTGTGCTGCCTACAATCAGGCTTTCAATTATATTTTGTGCAAAGTTGGCCATCTATCAACAATCTATCATCTGACTTTCATATGTGATAGATTGTCAATAGATGGCCAACTGTGCACAATATATAATGAAAGCCTGATTGTAGGTTTTTCTTTAATGGCACTCATATTATATATATTATTTTGTAACTTAAAGTGAATTTAATATGTTTTTATTACTTCATTTTTGTAAAAAATATGATAGTGACTATAAAGTAATTGTGACTATATAGAGAGTAAACTAATATAAATTTAATTGGTAAATAAAAATACAGTCAATCCTCTCAAAATCAGCATGCATGGTGGACAGGTTTTATAGTAGCTTTGAGAGGAGATCAGATTTGATAACATTACAAACTATTAGATTTATATAATGGAAACAAACTTGGTAGATTAATTTTTGATCAGATTTAACAGGTTTTCAGTTTTGAGGGGGTCAACTATATGTGATCATATTGAATTTGTGACTATATTGAGAGTGGCTATATTGAGATGTAACTATATTAATAAAATTATACAAATTTCTATGTTTCTCTAAATTTTACTAATTTTATGCACTAAATAAACTTGGTCAGCACTATAAATTCATCAAAGTAGCATAATTTATTTTACTTTTTTTAAAATTTGGAAAATCCAAAATTAAACAGCTTTGATACAAATTTTAAGAAAAATAAAATAAAATATATAGTCGCCTCTCTCTAATCCGAACCTCTCTAAACCAAACACTATTAAACTCTCTCTAAACTAATCAAAATTTCCTAGAACATTAGTAAATTTTATTATAAAGGTTGAATAAGCCATATATAACTTTTTGAAAACTAAACTTTTCCAAATTTTTACATAGTAAAAAAAAGCAATCCTGGCAGTTCAGATTAAAGAGAGTTGACTGTACTGATATCATATTTTTTGGTGCAAACAAAGTTTACTTATAACTAGTGATGCCACCAAAATTGATTTTTGAAAAAGGTCTATTTCGTCTTCATTAGAGAAAATTAAAATTTTTTATAAGGAAGAGCAAATAAAATTTATATAACTATGTTCCTTATAATTTCATCTATTCAAAAAAAGTACAAATAATTTTGCTTTTAAGTAAAATAGGTCAAAAACAATTTCGTCTTCAAATTTTAATTTCGGGTTTTAGAACCCGAAATGCTTTCGTCCTCATGTATACTTATAACAAAAAGTTAGTAAACTTTAGAGAATTATAGAAATTTATATAATTTTATTAACAAAATTATACAAATTTCTATTATTCTCTAAATTTTACTAATTGAAACTAACTTTTTGCTTTAAGTAAACTGTTTAGTACCAAAAATATATTATATTGATTTATTTATTTTATTTTCCTTAAAATTTGTATCAAAGATGCTTAATTTTGAATTTTTGATAAAAATTTTCAAAATTAAGTATCCTATCTTCAAATTTAAGAAATGTAAAAAAATAAAATAAGCCAATTTGATATATTTTTTAGTGCTAAACAAGTTTACTTAGTGCAAGAAGTTATAATCAATTAGTAAAACTTAGGAATTATAGAAATTTGTATACTGTATTACCATAAAATAGCACACACCTGCACAGTATTTTGATCACCTGTGCAGTATTTCAAGTACATGCATGTGCACTATTTTGAAATCAACCTTGTTTTTATACACCAAAAAGATTTTTGAAATAGTGCCATGTGCAGTATATAAATATTTATTTGAAAATCAATCTCTCTAAATAGAAAATATATAACTTAGTATCAATAATTTTCTAAATTATAGATCTTTCAATTTGTTATTTGGTACATATGTACACAAACAAGTAGTTATTCTGTACAGTGCTAAAAATCTAATCTTAATTTATATAAATAGAATAGAAAAACAATTAATATTATTTCCAATACCTACTTTTAGCATACTGTATATTAGAGTTCCTCAAACTCAAATCAAATCAAATATTAGGCACATTTGAATTTGATCAAATCAAATTAATCTTGATTTGAACTTGAATTGAATTAAAAATTCTGTATTTAAATTTGATTTGATTTGGAATTTTTTAAAATTTTATATATAAATTTTTAAATAATTCAAATATTTGTCAAATCAAATCAAATATTTATTAATTTGAATTTGATTTGAATTTGATTTGAAAATTTTGTATTTGAATTTGATTTGAGATCAAATATTTGATCAAATCAATTAAATCAAATCAAATTGTGGAACCCTACTATACATATGAACTTTTACTTGTGATACTAAAATAAAACTAATTTGCTATTTTAATATTTATTTATTAGCCTGTTATTATTTTAATTTTTATTTAATTTTTTACTTATTGATATTAATTTATTTATTTATTTTATATGCTTCGTGACCTTATTCATATTAATTGACTCTACCTGATGCATATGGTAAGAGTTTTGATTCATATTATCTGGCTTATTTGTCAAATATTCACTATAAAAATTTGATGATAAATGGTCAGCATTGTAACAAAGATGAGATGAAATAGCACTAAGAATTTTTCTATGGTTCAGTACACTTAAAGTAAAAAAAATACATTTATTTATAAGTATACTATATAAGGTGCATAGGC
This sequence comes from Gigaspora rosea, assembly GCA_003550325.1. NCBI lineage: Eukaryota > Fungi > Glomeromycota > Glomeromycetes > Diversisporales > Gigasporaceae > Gigaspora > Gigaspora rosea. The sequence goes on from QKWP01001002.1 coordinate 34,003, forward strand.
ATTATTTTGAAGCCTAGTATACTATTTTTAGAGAATGTGATTTTTGAAATAACACCCATGTGTGCTATTCTGTGGTAATACAGTAATTTTATTACATATTTTATCTGTTATGGTTTTCTAAATTTTACTAATTGATTCTAACTTTATAATTAGGTAAACATGCATATATATTATGAACCTTGAACTGAACCTGAACTGAACTTATTTTAAGTTCAGGTTCAGTACATGAACAATAATTCTAAGTTCAGCTAAGTTCAGGCATAGGTTCAGGTACAAAAATTTTTTCAAGTTCAGGTTTATTGAACCTGAACCTGAACTTTTATTGAACCGAACTGAACTTTGGAACTCTACTATAGGTGTTGAGAGTATATCATAGTGTCAAAACAAGGTTTATACCATGACATCTGATTTTGGTTTTCTTTCTTCATTGTAGAGTTCTATTAAATATTTCCATAGGCTAATTCAACAAAATTAAACACCACCAGGGGTCTAGACACTTTTGCAGTGATGTGGCGCATGAGAATTACCCAATCAGAGAATGAAATTTTGATCGTCCCGGATCAGTCCGACATCAAAACAAAACACGTGTACAAGAAGAAAAAAGAGAAAAGAGCGAAAATACTCGAAAACTAGTGTTTAAATTGACCTTAAAAACCAATAAAAATGTCCAGAATGCAATTTTACATATAGATAGTGGCCTTCTAAGGTTATATCTACGAACCCTAACCCTAACCTTAATAATAAAACCAAAAAGTTAATCCAAATACGCCACACCACGTCCTGGTGGAGCCTACAAAATTAGGTATTGCAGCTCACACAGAGCAATCCTTTGAATTCACAAAGAGTTTATATGTTACAGCTCACACAGAGCAACCTCTTAACTCTTACAGAATACTTCTTACAAGTTCAATGTCAATTCTCATTATGAATCTCATGCCACCACCAATTGTAGCCTGCAAATACCTCAGAAATCAAGGCTAACAGAGCAACTATTAACAAGGAGTCACGTGAGCACAGAGACACAAAACTGTGCTGTGGGTATGTTATAGTTGTTAGTCTATAGACAAGCGAGAGGGTTTATGTTTATAGTGATTTGGCAATTCGAAAGAGTGTGTGATGTAGTTTATAGAATCGATTTGTAGTATCCTTTATTTATATTAATAAGATATCATGGTGAACATGCGGAACGAATATCGCCAATATATATAAGAAACTATCTACTAATAAGTACATATGGCACTTGTGCCATAAATGGTCGAATACTATTTCTATCACATCAGTCCTTTATGCTTCACCTGATACATGTGACACATCCATCACATGAGGCACATCCGGCACATGTGGCACATCCGGCACATTCGATGCAGTAGTCCTGTGATCTATTTTAACAGGGGACCAGATCAGCTGGGGTAACACATATAACCGTAACTGTGGCTGTACCCATCCCTGCAGTAATTTGTAACCATCAGTCAATCCGAATAGTAAGACAACAACGACAACAACGGCGTGTCCAATCGGAAGTGGCGGGGCGCTCCTTATTCAGGAATAAATTCATTCCAGCATTCTGAACAACCCTAACATGCATTATTATTAATCAGTTTAATATAGCAACCTTACAATAAAAGTTACCTTTTTAAAAAAGTTCACTAAAATGTATGAACAAAATTGCAACAACGGTCATTATACTGCATTCCTAATCGATTACTTGAGCAACAGGCAGCATGAAAAATATATAAATGCATCTGCCTGATTTCTAATGTTTAATTTTCTATTCAGACAATATAAAAATTATTCACGATGAAATTGTCTAGTATTCTTTATAATTTTATTTTGCTGTATTTATTATCATGCTTTTTCATGACATTAACAGGATCACAGAAATATTTTAACTACACAGAGAGTAAATTAGGAGACAAAAATGTACCACCTCTCATAGCCGACATTAAAGCTTATGATGACGGAACAATTCTCGTTCATATTATACGTAATGAAACAAAACAAACAGATGAATGTTCAAAAATTCATGGAATGAATTTAGAGCAGAAATTACGTATAAGGATTATTTCCATAAATGGAACAGTTAAAGAGATCGATCCCAAATTAAAATTAGATCCTATAAATTATTGTTTACTCAATGGTGATAAATACAAAATTAACAAACCTAACAATATAATTACTTATTTAAATGATACTAAAAACAATAACTTTAGTATATTGCATAATTTAGTAAATCCTATTACAATATATCCTTTACAAAAACCATTCATTCTAATAACTTATGTGAATACAACAAATTCTTCTGATCCTACATCTTATAAAGAATGCGGAGAGGTCATTGATTGGGATGGAAATAGTCGAAGGTATAAATTTATTTTTACGTCGATTTATTTATTATTTTATAAAGTTATTAATAATCGTTCTATAAATTACTAGCAATATGTGTTTTAATTCTGATGATTCTGGTGCTTGGATTAATAGTACAACTCGGTTAAACGCAAACAAAAAACTTGGATTTATTAGAATTGCTCAATCTGCATATCCGAATGGCTCCATATACTGGATTTGGCGACAATATTCAATGTAATTGTATCGTTATTATTATTGTTATTATTATTATTATTAACCATATTATTATGATTATATCCATATAGTGACGATAACGGAAATTTGACATATTTAACGAATATCATTAATAGGGTGCAGAGTGGGCCGGGCTAAACCCGGAAATTAGCGGGCCGGGCCGGGCTCGGGCCTAGTTTCGGGCTCACATTTTTATAAAGCGGGCCGGGCTCGGGTCGGGCCTAAAAAATATCGGGCTGGTCCCGGGCCTCTGTAATATACCCGATTAGGCCCGGTTAGGCCCGGTAAACCCTAGAGGTAGATTACGTATATACGCATATATATACTATAGGTATTTTCAAATATGCTTTTGCTTTTTGCTTTTTTTTTCAACAAAAGCCGAACTCGGGTTTTGTTGAAAAAAAAAAGCAAAAAGCAAAAGTATATTTGAAAATACCTTATATTGTAGTTATAATGTAGGGGTAAGAAATTTAATTCTTGTGCACTAACCGATACGGTGCAAGAATAAAAACCTCAATTTTACCTTATTCGTTACAGAAGTAGATATTGATTTAAATTGTGTTACTTGATTATCTTTTTTTTAAGGAATAAGATTTTAATTTTTGTCCTGAAATAATTGTGATTTTTAGACTTGCACCATACGTACGTATGTACGTAAACTTCACTAGGTAGGAAAACATACCCTTAGTAAGAAATCAAAAAGCCAGACAAGTAAATCTGGTGAACGAATATAGATTAGAAGAACATTTCGAATATATTATTATCCATGCTATCGGTTTCAACACTATACTATCGGCTCTTAAAAAAAGGTTTTAATACGATTTCCGATGGCATCTTCTGCCGTCAGAGTCAAAAATCTATATGAAATACGGGCCGGACCGGGCTTGGGCCGAATTTAAAATAAAGCCCGGCCTGGTTTGCTTAGCGGGCTTTTTTGTCGGGCTTGAGCCCGATTTATAACAAGGCCAGGCCCGGTTTGTTTAGCGGGCTTTTTGTCGGGCTTGGGCTTGAAATCGGGCCTAAAAAAATTTTTCGGGCTCTGTTTCGGGTCTTAGAAAGCCCGACCCGACCCGGCCCGTTTCGCACCCTAATCATTAATGCCTAGCGTTGGTGACTCTCTGATCACGATTGTTCCTACTATTGACAGTGGCTATTTGGCAATTTCTAAATATACGGAAAACAATAATAGCGGGCTTTACGTGAATTTTATAATTTACAACCAAACTTATTCTGGTCAAGTGAGCCAATAGGTTAATATATATCCAATAGCATATCCAAATACGATAATTAACACAGTCTATTGTGATGAAGCTAATCTAATGATTACATGTATAGTCTTCATAAGCAGCAATATTACGACATATTATATACAAATTTACATTTCTTCATCAGGAATTTCAAAAAGACCACTCATAATTCATCTGTCCCAGCAAGGTTTGAGTGCAAAAATAACGCCAGTCGGTGGTTATATATTGGGTGTCACAGCCTATGACAATAATGACAATAATACCCATTATTATATTTATGCTTATGATGATATAAACAATACTTTAACGCTACCGGAATCTTTTCTTACAAATAGGTTTGGTGCAAACGTTATTATGCAAAATAATACATGTCACGGCTGATGCTGAAGTTGGCTGATGCTGAAGCTTTGACCTATTTTGATATAAAATTTTAAAATTTTTTTTGGATGTTTTTTTCGCTTTTGTCTTATAGGGTTAGGGTAGGGTTTGGGTGTAGATTTTATATTTATAGAGTATATGTGGATTTTAGCAGGGCTTATAGTTTCCAATCGAGACCCTGAGCTTCAGCATCAGCCAACTTCAGCATCAGCCGTGACAATACATTTTTACTCGCTTCTCCCTATAAAAATGATAATATTACTTGGTCTTTGCTAACTATTCCGTTACCAATGCCTAAACATACTTATGGTTGAGTATATTTAATTAATCTAATTAAAATTTATTTGATATTTAATTAATTATATGAGCTTCTCTATTTAGATCAAGGCTATGATATTGTCATAATAGACAAAACTATTCCATCAATCAATGCTAAAATTGATTCATCAATTATCTTCCTAAAAATCAGGTTTTTTCCTTATATTGCATTGTCAAAATCAAAGAGCAATATCACCATCTACAAAACCTCCGATAATAGCATTAGACAAAGAGTTTCAGCAACAATGCATGATTTCTGTATAATCAGCCCAGACAAACATGCTATTAGTATAAAAATCATTAATAGCGCATTCAACGAATATGATGAACAATATTTTGTGACTATGGACGATAATTTTGTTCAAACTATAAAACTAAATGCTCCTATAAAAGGAATTCATGATGGTATTTGGACTCTTAGAACATGTAATACATATCTATATTTTAAATTTTCTTTTTAAAATTATTTGAAATTATTAACCGCTTAATCTTTTTTATTTTTTTGGACTTTTAGATATGCCTAATAATCAGAAGTCATACTCAGGTAATGTGCATTATGTTTGTGTTTATTTAAAATGCATTATTTAATTTTCATCGTAATTCCTTGAAGATAATGTCATTATGGGATCAGTACGTTTCACCCAAGAAGCCTCCGAAAAATTCAAAGAACTAGAAACCAATAAATCAGCATACATTGATAATTTATTAAAAGAACTTGCTGACAAAGTGCCGATAAATCGTTCTTGTATAAAATCAGATAATAGATACCGTAGTCTTAATAATAAAATTGCTATTTTAATTCGTATAGATACAAGAAATATTGAAACTAAAAAAAGAACTGCCTCAGAAATATCGTCAGATTTAAATACTATGATTATTTACAAGAATATCACTGCCTTTTCTCTCGGTATTACAAATGTTCTAGACCAAAATTACGGCTTTCAACCTATAAGTGAGTTAATTATTTGTTTAAAAATGCTTCCAAATTGAATTTCGTGCCTAATTTTCATATTGTAGGGAGTGTGTGGAATGATAACAAAGTACAAATAATGACAATAATCGGAATTATAATTTTTATAATATTTTGTTTATTATACCCTATACTAATTCATAAGGTAAATTTATTTTATCAATATTCTTTAGAAATTTATATCACGAATATTATTGTACTTATAAAAATGTTTATTTAAAAAGATGAAATCAAAAAAACTTAAGATACTGAGTTCTGCAATCTTAAAACTTGGATTAATTATCCCTAATTTTATTCTTTCAATTCTCTTTGTTGTTTATGATTCTAATAATGTACCGGAGCTTTTCTGGCCAAGGTATTTTTATAAAATAAATTGATTCTAATTATTATTAAATTAGTACTAATTTTTGCCACTATTGTTAATTTGAAGTATGCTCATTCTGAGTGTTCCATTATTCATAAATATTTTTATAGCAACATATACTATTTATATAGGAATTAAGAATCCTTTTATTGGAGCAAATTTTAAAGAATGGGTCATGAAATATCGAGGATTAGTAATTATACTAACTGTTTTAGCAGCCATAGATTATAAATATTTGTCAATTTTGAAAGACATACCTATATTTACTAAAAAATTATACCATTACGAGCGAATTAATATATTTAATATACTTGAACATATTTTTGGCGTTGCAATTATATGGGGCGCAATTTTTGATATTTTTTTTAGAAATATTCCGCAAATTATTATTCAAGTGAGTAAATTCATCGTTATAAAATTACACCTATGTCTCTAATAACTTTAGATTGAGCAATCTGTTTGGATTGATGTATTAGTGACTTAATGTCTATTTGTATATTTGTAGAAAATTTATTAAGATTTATTAATTCAATTTCTATTCAATATTTCGTGATATTATTTAAATAGGTCTATTATCATTATTACAATTATAATTTCCTTTTTGAATATGATATAGTACCATTCCTTTTGCTTATCACGTCTAGCCTTAATATCTTCATTGTTGTCTTTAATTATGTCTACAAAAAAGTATCCTTGGTTATTATTCGGTATGTATAATATTTATTTAACTTTATTTTAATTAATAATCTTTATTCTAATTAGCAGATTTTATTAGGCGGTTAGTTAAACTCTATTATATTATGCTTATACTTTTTATTATAAATTATCTCATTCATTAATTATGTTTCATCATCATTCATATTAAAGAGAGTAAGTATTAAAGTTGATATGAAAATTATTTCTTAACAAGGTGTTATATTAATATACTTTCAATTTATTTATAAATATTATTAGTTTGTAAGTATAAATTTCATTTATTGAACGTCTAATATCTCAATAAGCACTCGTTATTTAATATTCTCTTTTTAAATTATGCTATATAGTAAGTAAGTAAAAAAGCACATCGAATTTTGTTTGTCAATTCTTAATATTAACTTATGACATCGCTGCTCGATCAAATGAAAAGGTTAATATTCCAATAATATATTTTATCGCTTTGTTTAAATATAATCAAATTAATAATTAATACATCAATATAATTTAATAATTTATATTTTCATATTAAAGATATAACTTTTATGGAAAGTGTACAAAATGCAAGCAACCTTTTATATCTCCAACATGGTGTCAATTATGTGATCCTCAAAAAGCGATTAAAGGATGGACGAGTGAAAATAAAATTATTGATGAATATATTAAAGAATTTCAAATCAAAGTTACAGACTACGAAAAGATGATTGAATGGGTTCCATTTCATAGACTAATTAATTTAGAAATAATTAGAGAAGAAGAATCTGGAATAATATTTATGGCGACATGGCTAGATGGTATAAGAATAATTAAGGGTGAATTTTTAGAATATAAACGATCACGTATTAAATCATGCGGTGTTAATCTCAAATGTTTTCAAACATGCGATCTGTTTATGAAAGAAGTAAGTTAACCTATTACATTATTGATTGCATTGTTCACAATTAATATCGATGATATTAATACATTTAAACCTTTTAAAAGCTTAAAAATTATATGCAGTCAGAAGGAAATGTTGTATATGGAATTACTAAAAATACAGAAACAGATCAATATATAATTATAATGCCAGATGAATTTAATTCTAGAAGAAACTATTTAAATGGAATATGTAACCTTTGTGGACATTACAATACATCCCCTTCTTGGTGCCAATCCTGTGATCCTTGGAAAACAATTCAGTGGACAAGTGGGAATGAAGTGATTGATAGCATCATCAAAGAGCTACAATTCAAAGCTACAAAATACGAAACGGTGATTGAATGGATCCCATTTGAGAGACTAAGTGAATTACAAAAGATCAGAGAGAAAGAATCAGAAACAATATTTATGGCGACATGGCTAGATGGTATAAGAACAACTAAAGGTGAACCTGTAGAATGTACTCAGTCACGGATTGAATCATGTGGTGTTAACCTTAAAATATTACATGATTTTCAAACTTGTGATTTGTTTATAAAAGAAGTAAGCTAATTATTATTACATTATTTACTATTTATCGTAATGCTATTAATATATTTAAAACTTTTATAAGCTTAAAAATTATATGCAGTTAGAAGAAAATGTTGTATATGGAATCACTCAGAATGAAGAAGCAAATCAATATATAATTGTAATACCAGATGAATTTAGTTCAAGAAGAAATGATTCAAATGGAATATGTGAACATTGTGCACATTACAACACTTCCCCTGCTTGGTGCCAATCCTGCGATCCTTGGAAAGCAACTCAAGAATGGACAAGTGGGAATGAAGAGATTAATAATTTTATTAAAGAATTCCAATTCAATGCCAATGAATATGAAAATGTGATTGAATGGATTCAATTCGATAAACTAATTAATTTACAAGAAATTAAAGGAGAATCAGATATTGTATTCATGGCAACCTGGGTCAAAGGTGTACGACTGGAAAATTTACACAGTCACGCACTATATCATCGGTTGATCTTATGAAATTAAATTATTCTCAATCAAATATTTTAGAATTTTTAAAAAATGTAAGTTAAAATTTTTTTATATGCTACTGGAAATATTAACATATCACATAATTAATCATTACCTATTATCTTAGTTTAAAAATCGTATACAATCAAAGAAATATAGAATTCATGGAATGACTCAAAATACAGAAAATGGTCAATTCATGCTTGTAATCGATTTTTATAATGACAAAAGAAAGCCCATTAATGGAATGTGTGAGCACTGTAAACGATACAATACAAATCCAGCTTGGTGTCAATTGTGTGATCTTCCAAAAGTGGTCCAAGAAACAAGTGGCGATAAAAACATAGATGAATGCATTAAGGAATTTCAGCTTAAGGCTACAACATTTGAAACCGTTATTGAATGGATTCCGTATAATAGACTAGATAATATAAAAGTAATTGGTAGAGGAGGGTTTGGTACAGTTTATTCATCAATTTGGTTAGATGGTAAACGAATGGTTGAAGGTGATAATAATTTGGGTTACGTTCGATATCGTAATAAATCTTGTGAAGTTGCTCTTAAGACATTGCCTGGTTCGCAAACAAACTCCTCCGAGTTTTTAAATGAGGTAAGCTAAGGTTATTGGTTTACGGTCGTTTTGTGTAATAACGCACGAATGTATAATTCGTTATTTAAGGATACGTTTGAGTTATAATTTGAATTACTTTTGATAATTCTTTTGTGAAAAATTATATGTTGTGAAAATAATATCATATATTAAGTGCGTTATTTCAGAATACACGTGGGCGTTACTTTAAACCAAATGTATTGTTTTCAAAATAGTTGAATTTCGAAATAACGCCCTTGTGTGTTATTACGCACAAATACAGTAATTATAAATCTACAGAATATAATCTTATAAAATTTATTCATTTATTCTCTCAAGTTTAAAAATCATATGCAATGTAGGTTCGAAGGTAGTGCACTTGAAGTATACGGATTGACTCAGAATAAAGATGGTCAATATATGATGGTATATCAATATGCCAATAGAAGAAATCTTAATGACTTTTTAACTAAAAATTTTAGAGAACTTGTATGGCAAAAGAAATTAAAGCAACTTGCGGACATATCCTATGATTTATCTCGAATCCATAAAGCAGGACTTATTCCTTATGACTTTCACAGTGGTAATATTTTACTAAATCAAGATATCGATGGAAATATAATTTCATTCATTTCAGATCTAGGATTATTAGAAAACAAGATGAGCATTTTTCAAAAAAAGGAAGTGTTTATGGAGTTATGCCATATGTTGCACCAGAAATTCTCAAAGGTCAGCAACATACACAAGAGGCAGATATTTATGGATTAGGTATTATTATGACAGAAATAACAACTGGAAAAAGGCCTTATGATGGGTCTAAGCACGATTTTGAACTTGCATTAAAAATTTGCAATGGATTACGCCCAAAATTTGCCGAAGGAACGCCTGATTGCTATATTGAATTAGCTAAACAATGCATGGATTCAAATCCACAAAATCGGCCTACTGCTGAATATGTTCATTTAAAAATTAATCAATGGAAAACAATATTGGAATCAGAAAATTTGACAGATAAAGAAGAACTTGATATAAAAAAGAAATTCATTGATGCTGATAGTATAATTAAACAAACATTACTAATGTTGTTATCATCGTCTCAAGATAAATATTGCAGTACATTAATCGATGTACAGGGAATAGTAGAGCGTCTTAAAGGTATTAACAGGACTGAAATTACTTTACGTTTCTTATACATTTATTGCATTAATATTAAGTATTGATTTATTGTTTTGTAGTGTCTACTCAGTTAATATTGGCGATGTCTTAAGTTAGAATAACTTTCCGCGATTCTACATTCTGTGCCAGGTTATGTCGAGTTTATTTAGTGCCAGGGTTAGATTGTGCAGGACATATTGTAATCAATAGGACAGTCAGTTCATCAGTATTGTCATTAATAGATGAATAGAACAATAGATAATAGAATAGAGCAATTTAATTTAGAATAGAATAAAATGCTATTAATAAAACAAAAAATTGCAACTAGAATATGATTAATATTAGTATAGCAAAAAATGAATGGAACAATAGAACTATAAAACAATAGAATAGATAATAGAATTTATATAGAATCGAATATAATTTTTATTAATAGAATAAAAAATTGACAACATTGGTCATAATATTTTATAGTAATTTATATTATTTATAGTAATTTGTTTAGCGCTTAGAAATAAATGACCCTTGGGAATTGGTTTATATTCACAAATTTCAAGGAGCATAAATAAAATATATCGATATGATGTATTTATTAGTGCTAAACAAGTTTACTTAGAGCTAAAAGTTAGAATTAATTAGTAAAATTTAGAGAATTATAAAAATATGTATAATTTTATTAATAAAATTATACAAATTTATATTATTCTCTAAATTTTACTAATTGATTCTAACTTTTTGCACTAAGTAAACTTGCTCAGCACCAAAAAATACATCAAAGCAGCATAATTTATTTTACTTTTTTTAAAATTTGAAGAAAGATGCTTAATAAATTTTTATCAAAAATTCAAAATTAAGCAACTTTGATGCAAATTTAAGGAAATAAAATAAAATATACTGATATGATGTTTTTTTGGTGCAAAACAAAGTTTACTTATAGCAACAAGTTAGTTTCAATTAGTAAAATTTAGAGAATCATAGAAATTTATATAATTTTATTAACAAAATTATACAAAATTCCATGATTCTCCAAATTTTACTAATTGAAACTAACTTATTGTTCTAAGTAAACTTGTTTAGCACAAAAATACATCATATTGATTTATTTTATTTTCCTTAAAATTTGCATCAAAGATGCTTGATTTTGAATTTTTGGTAAAAATTTTCAAAATTAAGTATCCTTTCTTCAAATTTTAAGAAAAGCAAATAAAATATGCTGATTTGATGTATTTTTTGGTGCTGAACAAGTTTACTTAGTGCAAGAAGTTATGATCAATTAGTAAATTTAGAGAAATATAGAAATTTGTATGATTTTATTACATATTTTATGGTTTTCTAAATTTTGCTAATTGATTCTAACATTGTAATTTAGGTAAATATGTGTATATACAGTCATTCCTCTATATAATCACGCAGTTGGGCACACCCAACAAAGAGATGTGACTTTATGAAGGTACCTCTATATAAGTACAAATTATATTTGATATAAAAAAAAGTGATTTAATAGAGGTGTTTTAAAAATTTTATATATGATCATAGATAGTTGCTATATAGAAAAGTCACAAATATACTGATTAAATCAACTTTTATGCAATAATTAAAGTTGTTCAAAGAATAAAATACATCTACCGTAAAATTTTCATACAAATCAGATAACATTTTATTAGTACAAATTTTCATTTTACGTATCACGAATATAGCAAAAAAATTTGTAATTTTTTGTCTGTATAAATGTAAAATAAAAAACTTTTCATGAAATAGCAACCGATTTACATAAAAATTTTAGGGTAAATGCATTTCGTTATAATCACATGTTTGTGTAGGAAAACCGTAGATCTGGAAACGCGTGATCTTCATAATATTATAAAAGTAACTAGTAAATGTGTCTGATACTTGGACCAAAATGGAATTTCGTTTAACATTGCTTTTTTTTTGTATTTCACGTGCGGGAGAATCAATCAAAAAAATAAAATAAAATAAAGATATAGTTGTACTGAAAATTTCCGATTACTTTGTCGACCATTATATCGACAATTTTGTCACTAATTGTTAAATTGACGGGGGAGTTCAGAAGATTGTGGATAATTTCACGATTTTGAGATTTTGATTGGCTAAAGTAACAGATGACTATTGGTAATCTCGTGATGTGTTGCCCTATTTTTACATTATCTTGATTTTTTTATTATTGAAAAATGCCAAAATTTATATGTATCTAATAAACATTCATTTTCTTAAATTTGCAAAAATGAGCTGTTTCTACTGACAACCTCCATATATTTAACCAATCGACATATTAGATTAAACAGATTTGGACACACAACACGTATTATCGAATACATTCTTTCATAAAAATAGGTCATCCTCAATTTCGCTTCAGATAATTAATATCATTTTTATCTATAGTTGGTTTCACAGGTAGAACTATAAATATTTTCTAAATCTATTATGGCAGAAACCCTTTGTTAAATATTACCTTTCCAAAAGTTTTCTAAAAAATTTTCATATACAAAACTTATTGTGTACAATATGCAACTTTTATTGTGGCATTCTAAACATAATTTTATAACACGTTCTATAACGATAAGATCAGATATAACTTGAAATCAAAACAAATGATAATAGAGAATTAAAAGACCGTCTCTACTAGGGATGGGCACGGTCGGTCATTTTCGGTCAACCGGTTTATGACCGTTGCCCGTATCTTGTGATCCAATGATCTAAAACGGATGATTTTGGTACCATTCGATTCGTCTCAATGAGACGAATCGAACGGTACCAAAATCATCCGTTTTGGATCATTGGATCACAAGATACGGGCAACGGTCATAAACCGGTTGACCGAAAATGACCGACCGTGCGTCTCTACCCCAAAATTTGCAAGGAATTTGTTTTGTTAAAACACGAAAGGAGGTTTCATATGAGTTGCTCACATTTTTTTAAAAAAAATGCCTCTATTTCCTTCGATTTCACGTTACATTTTGATCTTCGATCTGATGGTTAATAATTCTATAGAAAATATTTGTAAAATTTGCATATCACATCAGAGGTTTTTGTAAGAATACTTGTAAAAAAGGTATATTGTTCTACCCGTGTTTAAGCTTTAAATTGTATAAATACAAATTGATTCAATTACTTGGTCATAATCTGATTAAAAATTAAGTATTGTTATGAATTAATTTAAAATATAACACTTGATGATAAATATTATTTCGATAATCTAACAATTATAAAGATAATATTTCACTTAATGCGAATACTTTAATAAATTTAAAATATAAGTTACATGAATAGTGTTATAATTCTATACATGACAATAAGTTTACAAATGCATCATTTTCCTGAATTTTTTTACGGTTTAATTATAGTAAAGTATAATAAATTAATCTTAATAATGATATTAAGATAGACGTGAATAAGGTTGCAAAACTCATATTACACCAGCACTAGTTGAAGACGCAGCTAAAGGAATATTTCCATCTAAAAATTTAATTTAAAAATGTGTTTAATATTTAAGTGATAAATAGAAAATTAGGTGTTGATTGAATAAAAAATACATGTACGTACCTAAAAATGAAGCACCACACGTTTGGTTAAGATAATCGGTTATGTTAGTAGTAGATCCAAATACAAGGGCAAGGTTTGCTGGAAGAGGGTGCGATTTTATATACTTCAGGCAAGTGTTGGCAATCGACTTAACGCAATCTGTACACAAAACTTTTGAAGAAAGATTTGTAAAAGATGAACCTGGCATTAAGTTATTTACAATATTTTCACCAATTTCAACAAGACAATATCCTCCAGTAGAATTTTTAAAACAAATTGAATCCCTAGCTGGTGAATATGCATAAATTAGAATGGATACTCCCAAAGCATCAGGACTATTTTTAGCGATATCAGCTGAACATTTCGATTGAAAAGTTGAATTGAAATTTGAAATTAAAGAATCAGAACATTTTGGGAGGCTGCAGATTGAATCTTCTGCATTTATTATATCTTTTTCATTTGTTGTAAAATTTCGAAACACAACATGATTAAATTGACTGCTTAATTTATTGTAAGGAAAACATGCGTTAAATTCTGATGAATTGAGAAAAGTTTGAACAGCTGAAGAACAATCTGGAGAAAGTGATGTAAATTGGGAGTATGATTTTGTGATCAATAAAATAATAAAAGTAATAAAGAGATGTAAAATGGATCGAAAAGACTTCATTTTGAATAAATTAAATCTTGTTTAAATTTTTATAATCAAATTCTTAAAAAATAAAATTCGAGACGGAGGTTGAACCTTTATTTATAATTATTTTTTCTGTGATTTAAGTAATGGATTTTACGTTACACGTAAGAACATTAATTCTATGTATTATCCAAAATATTCTTTGTAATCTTATTGTTAAGTTTTAATGCACTCTTTAAATCTAAACAAATTATCAAATATTTAGTTTAGGGAAGCATCATTTGTACCAGATTAGGAAATACAATGGATTCAATATAATAAAGGAATTTGGTTATAAAATAATAATCCTTATTTAATTTGAAACCTTATTATATATATTTCTGCCGGAGCTTTGTCATAATAATCACCTTTTATAGATTATAAAAATATTTTACGTTCCAAATAAGCTATATTCATTAAAATATAAGCCCTAAAGTTTGTTTATTTGTGTATTCCCTGTTAGGTTTCGATCCACATTTATTTATAAATCGACCTCCTTAAAAGTTTAGGGAATTCCGCGAGTAGCACAAGCCAAAAAAGTAATTTAAATTAAGTGTGTAAGTTTAGAGTTAGAACGTTAGTATTAGAGTCTATGACCATGATGAAGTGTCATTTTTATATGTAATATTTCGTTCCCATCATTTTTAATTAGTGCAACAAGGTCGATTTGAATATATATTTTTTCGAGTATTTTCGTTCTTTTTTCGCACGTATTCGGATTTTATGTCAGGACGATCTATAATAATCTGAATGGCCTTTTTTTTTTTTATTATTATAAACCTCCCTTTATGGAGGACGCCATCTAGGCGTACTTTATTAATTAAACTTCAAATTATCTCCGAATTAGCGGAGTACATGATATTATTAAGTACGTCATATGACGTCCCGGGTCCCTAATCCCGCGGTGTAGGACTCCGTTATCTAGTCCGCAGTTCCCTAACTCAGATGACCCCAACTAACCGGATTATCTTTAAATCCGTACCACCCCACTCCATACTTCGGTTCCTTCGGCAAGAGCCTCGTGATCCATTTCTTTCGTAGGTCAGTACTTCATAAATCTTCAAATCGGGAATTCCTCAATGTTTACGTCATTTCTTGACGGATTTTCCCTTTTCTGGTGTCGTTGATCTTGTGGCTGTATCACACGACCTTTATTTGTTTAGTTGCAGACGTCGAATGGCCATTTCATTTTTAGAGGTTTGTATTACTCGCTAAAATTAGTGGCTGCTACGTTTTGGTTTCATTTCCCTTTAACGTTAAACTATTCCAAAATCAAGACAATATTTGTTGATCACCAACAAAGGCATTTATTTATACATATTTCATAATGTTCCTTCATGCGTAAAACCATAACAAAAAAAATTCTAATTTGATAACGCCTAATCATGTAATTTGAAATTTTGCCCAAAATATTAAGCTTAATTTAGTTGTAACAACAATGACGTTCATTCATACTATTTTTAGAATACGGTCAATCAGGTTAATGATTTAATTACCGAACTAGAACATGATCATGCGGGCGGCTTCGCCGCCCATATGCTAAAGGTAATAGATTTATTTGTTTTATTCTTATTTTTATTTCGGAAAGAAAATTTTTCTTAAGCTTTTCTATCATTAGATGTTTCGTCTTAAATTTAATGCACCAATTTGGGCCCTTCCGGGCCAAAGCTAGTGCATTAGATTTAAAGTATTTGCTTTAGTCATTGGGTGTTCCATCATGGATTTAATGCACCAAATTTGGCCCTTCCAGGGCCAAAGCTGGTGCATTAAATTTAAAGCATTTCCTTTCCGATATTAGGTTTCCATCCTGAATTCAATGTACCAAAAAATTGGGCAAAGTTGATGCATTAAATTTAAAGCACTTCCTTTCTGTCATTAGATGTTCCATCTTGAATTTAAATGCACCAATTTGGCCCTCCGGGGGCCAAACAGGTGTATTAGATTTAAAGCATTTCTTTCCACCATTAGATGTTCCGTCTTGAATTTAATACAACAATATGGACCCCTCCGGGACAAAGCTGGTGCATTAACTTTAAAGCTTTTATTAGTCATGTGAAACGATCATATTGTGACCTTATCACCTGCCAAATATAACAGTTACTGAATGTTACACATTCAATATATTCAGATCCGGATCTAAATTGCTATTGATAAATGAATATTGCAAATTTATTCACGTGCAGATAGAATGGCAAATCACGCAAATTTTGTATTTGGTCAGGGGGTTTAGGAGGCTGAGTTCATGATTCTTTCGTTGTTGTTTTTTTTGCCTTTCGTCATACTCTTTGACGATCATTGATTATCAATTCATCATACCGGCAAAAAATTCGAAGAAAAACATGTAAAATCTAAAAAAAGTCGAAAAGTAGAAGCATAACTATAGATGGGAGTGTGCATATAATGCCAAAAAGATACTTTCTTTACTAGAATTTAAGTTTCCTTTTCTGGGTGTTGCGAGGAAATTTTTTATATCGATCTCTGCATTAAAGCCCTATGAAAACTCGATACACGGAAATGCATGTATAAATACGAAATTGTATGCGGGTAAGCACGGGTTTCATAAGCCTGCACGGAAACTGCACGGAAATTGATCCCAAAAAATTTAATACACGTTATCACACGAAAAATTGAGTATTATATCCATATATTGACGTGTATTAATCTTAATGATCACATTATTTCCGTGCACTAACGTGCACAATCGTTAAGATTCTTAACGATCATAATTTTCGTGCACTGACGTGCACAATCGCTAAGATTCTTAACAATCATAATTTTCGTGCACTGACGTGCACAATCGTGAAGATTCTTAACGATCATAATCATAATTTTCGTGCTCAGACGTGCACAATCGTTAAGATTCTTAACGATCCAAATTTCAGTGCACTGACGTCACGATCATCACAATCGTTAAGATTCCTTAACGATCAATGTTAACGATCATTTCTGTACATGATGTCATGATCATCACAATCGTTAAGACTCCTTAACGATCATAATTTCAGTGCATTAATATCATGATCGTCACAATCGTTAAGATTCTTAACGATCATAATTTTTGTGCAATTGTCACAATTGTTAAGATCTTAACGATCATAATTTCATGTACTAACGTGATGATCATTAAGATGCTTAACGATCATAATTCCGTGCATTAACGTGATGATCGTTATGATTATAAATTCAGTGCATTGACGCGCACAAAAACGTTCATTTTGTTGTTTTTTTTTGCTTTTTTTTTTTTTTGCACTTAACAATAATAATTTCCGTGCATTGACGCACACAAATTACATTTGATTTGTAAGCAAGGGTTCTTCTAGGCATCTCTAGCTAGAGATATATAACTATATATCTCTGGCCTTTCAGCCAATTAAAATGAAAAAAGTCACGTGATCTTTATTTTTGCCGATCGTGGTAACGCCGGACAGGTCGACTACTTTTGTGTAACCTGGACTTACGATCTCTTGGGGACTGTCCCGTCTAACGATTTACAAAAAAAAAATAAAAATTTTAAAAACTTTGGGTGAATGTATCTCCACAATCACTTGACCAAGGTCGATAAAAATTTTTTTATTTGAATTCTATGGATTCATAGAATTCAAATAAAAAAATTTTCATCGACCTTGATCAAGTGGTTGTGGAGATACATTTGCTCAAAGTTTGAGTAAAGTTAAAACGCCTGTTAAAATAAAAGTTATGCCAAAAACTTTGAGCGAATGTATCTCCACAACCACTTGACCAAGGCCGATGAATTTTTTTTATTTGAATTCTATGAATCCATAAAATTCAAATACATCGATCTTGACCAAGTGGTTGTGGAGTAAAGTCAAAACACCTGTCAAAATAGAAAAGCGAGTTAGAGCCCATGCTTATGGTGCGACACATTCAACTCGTTACATGCATCAAAATTTTTTTTTATAATAGCGAGTTCGAGCCCATATATGGTGCGGCGCCTTCAACTCGGTACACACGACAACAAAAAATAGCAGGTATGAGCCCACGCTATGGTGCGGGACATTCAACTCGTAACGCATAACAACAAGCAGGGCGCTAGGTGCAATGAAGAGAACAAGTGACAAGACAAGTGAAGTAAGAAAGCACTAAGATTCACTGTCGTACCTATAATCTCTATCACATGTAGTGATGTGCCATTTATATGATGTCTGAATTTTTTTAGCATACAGTACTTTAGAAATTGAACCAAATAATTTATTTACATTAACTAACTGTGGTGCAACTTATCGCGAGATGGGTAAATATAAAGAATCACTTGTAGATTTGAATAAATCTTTAGAAATTGAACAAAATAATATAATTGCGTTGAGTAACCATGGTGCAACTTATCGCGTACAGTACGTACAGTATGTATAGTTGTATAGTGTGTATAGTATGTGAAATACGTATAGTAAGCATATGATATATAAACTATCTATATACAAAATTTTGCAAGAAATAAATTTGCTTAAAAAATAAAAGGCAGTTTCATAAAGGATATTTAAGATATGAATAGTTTTATGATTTGTTCTAGAATATTTTAAAAAATTTTTTGCGTACAGTACTATACGCGGCACATCACTAATCACATGCATACAATTATATGCTACTACCTTTTTCATATAAGCCACAAATCGGGTCATCCTCGCGATTATAACCCTAGCGCGACTATATGAATAGAGCACGCGGGTAGTTCGGAGGGTAACCACAACTTAATGGGCCGGGTAAGGTTACTGAAATTTGAGCCCGATAGTAGGGCAGGATCCGGAAAATTAGGCCCTAATATATACGGGTAGGGCTAAGATGTACTGATATTTGGCCCAACCCGGCCCATGCGAAGGCCTAACTATGATATAATAATTACCTATTGACAAAACTTAGTACATTAATATAAATTTTATTTTATTAATAAAATTGTAGCACTTTCTATCTATTGTACAACAAACAGATTCAAAGTAGCTAACCTAACCCTAATTATCTAACCACCTATCTAACTATCTACATTAATCTATCTACACAATATTTTGGTGCAAAACCGACAACAACGATACACTTAATCACTCAAACAACCCAAAGGCAACTTGTAGAACAGCAAATCCCACAGCACCACCAAAGAAGACAGCGCGAAATCGACACCAAAGACTTAGTAGAACACCTGCAAAGAAAAGAGAGTGTTAGTTATGCACCAATAAAGAAAAAACCACTAGAGATACTTGAAACAAATCAACAACGAAATCTAATCTATAGAACGGCGAAACCCACCTATAACAAAGGCACCAAAACAGACTGCGTGAAATCAATACCAACGATATAGTATAACACCTACAAAGAAAAGTGGGTATTAATTATGCACTAATAAAGAAAAAAACACTAGAAATACTTGAAACAAATCAACAACGAAATCCAACCCATAGAACAGTGAAACCCACCTATAACAAAGGCACCAAAACAGACTGCGTGAAATTGACACCAATAACGTAGTATAACACCTACAAAGAAAAGTGGTGTTAATTATACACCAATAAAGAAAAAACACTAGAGATACTTGAAACAAATCAACATGAAATCCAACCCATAGAATGGTGAAACCCACCTATAACAAAGGAAACAGACTGCGTGAAATTGGCAACGACAAAACACCTGCAAATAAAAGTGGGCATTAGTTAGAAAACAAATCAACAAGAAATCCAACTCATGGAATAGTGAAACCCACATATAATGCGGCACCAAACAAGATTGTGCAAAATTGACAACAATGCAGTAAACACTTAACAGAATACAATACCAACTGCAGCAACAACAATGTCACCAACTGCAGCACCAACGATGACACCAACTGTGGTACCAATAATAACACCAACTGTAGCACCAACCATGACACCAACTGTGGCACCAACTGCGACAACAAGCTACTAAGCTAAATAAATAAAAAAATTGTAAATGAAGGCAGTAAAAGAAAAAAAACAAACAAATAATTAAAGATTAAAGATGATCTTGTGTCACTGATCCGGTAATAGCTTGGCGATCGATGCATCGATGCAGAGTAAGATCGTTTGACCTTGCATCAGCAATCGGAATATATAGTCATGTAATTTTATTGTACTTTGATTGGTTAAATGGCCGGAGATATATAAGCTAGGCATCTCTAGCTAGAGATGCCTAGAATTTCCCTGTAAGCAAATAAATACTTGCTCTTTTTTTACTCTTATAATTTTTATTATTTTCTTTTATTATATATATATATATATATTTTACAACTCGTTAATTTTATATAATTTTTTTTAGTTATTGTCATTGATTTTAAACCATCCTTTAGAGTTATTGCCTTGGAAGTTGCTCTTTTGGAATCACTATCATTTTTGGTGGTATCGCAGCTTTATTTTGTTTTACTATTATTTTTTTCTTTTATTTTTTATTACTTTCTGTATATTATTGCATTTTAGTATCTCCCTTGAGTTACTGCCACTGGAGTTGCCACAACCGGAGTTGTCCCTATTGGAGTTATTTCTAGAGTAGTCATTTCGAATTTTTTTTTTTAAACCTTTCATTTTGATACTATTACTTTACTTTGTTTTTTTCAATATTATTCGTTGCTAGAAGTATTTTTGTAATCGGTATGTTAATTATTAAATTAAAGTATTTGTAATATAAAATTTAATTAATAAAATAATTAAACTTAGTTAATAAAATACAAAATTTAGTTGATAAAACTTGTAAAATTTAGTTAATAAAATTATAAAATTTAATCAATAAAATAATGCATATACGATGTATGTTATTATGTATATATTTATGGATATATGCTATTATATGTTACCTGCACGTAAATATGCACGAAACAATGCACGAGAAAACACATAAAATTGCACGTTAGTACGTGCACTGTTGCACGGAATCCGCGCCTTATTACGTGCCGTAAACGTGCTTTCCCACACATTGTCTCGTATAGATTTACGTGCAGATTCGTGTGGTTCCATATCCAAACTTTCTCGTGTATTGCAGTCTCGTTCCGTGCTGCAATTTGTTATAGGGAAGAGACACAACAGCCAAAAATGAAACGATTACTACATATAACATATAACAAACGTCACACGACCATATATGGTAGGTCACGATGGTCAGCCCAAAATTATAAAGCGCTAATTATTTTGGTCGAAACGCATCAAAGACGTAATTTTTGTATCACTTAATGCATGCATAGAAAATTGCGTTACGGTCAGGATCAATTATCGGTTCGTTATAAAAAATCAAATGTACAAAAGCAATCTCATACGATAGTTATTTTTACTTTTATTTGATTTTTTATCATTTCAAAGTTTTTAATTGAATTTTTTTATCATTTCAAAGTTTACTAATTAAATATTTTATAATTATTTTCTTTTTAAGTTTTACTAATTTATTTATATTTATTATTTTTTTCCTTTCAAAATTTTACAAATTAAATATTTATTCGTAATTTATTATTTTTTTTTTAAAAAAAAGTTTTACTAATTAATATTTATTTTGTTTTTTTTTTATTTAACTTTTAAGTATTTTGAAACCGTCTAGAATAATTATCAATTCGTTTAATGGCTAACGATCAACCCGTTTCAGCCTAATTTTTAGTTTTTAATATGCAATTTAATTATTATTATTACAAATTAAAAATAGATAAAATAGATTTATTAATTGTAACATACCGTAGCTTTTAAACTTCAATAATTTCATGCTTAAATTAAAAGAATCATTTTTGTGATAAATCTAAATAAACAAATCATATTATTTATAAATAAATTAATATAAAATAATTTTAATATATTATTAAGAATAAATACCTTTAACCGCTTTTGAAATTAATTTTGTGCTAATAATTTTGCTAGTGTACATTTCATCAGGATGTTTTGATATCGGCAATGATTTAATAATTTTATCCGCATCTAAGAATTGCTTTTTAATTTCATCATCATCATCTGAATATAATATTTTCTTAAGCCAACCTTCCATTGTAGATTGAATAATCCAAGCCTTAGGCCGCTTATGTGGATCAGAATTCATACATTTCATAGCCAATTCAATATAACATTTAGGAGTTCCAGGTGCAAACTCTGGTCTTAATAATCCTTTACAAATCTTAACCGCAAGTTTTGTATCGAATTTATAACCATCATAAGGTCTTTGGCCACTTGTCATTTCTGACATAATAACACCAAAACCATAAATATCTGCTGCTTGTGTAAACTGCTGCACGCCTAATAAAACTTCTGGTGCAACATAGGGCATAACTCCATAAATATATCCTTCTAAAGCTCTTTCACCTTTTTTTCTAGACAATCCCAAATCTGCAATATATGATTGCTGGTCTTGGTCTTGCAAAATGTTGCCACTATGAAAATCTGCATGAATGTATCCTGCAAGTTGATGAATTTTTTTTAATTCATTCGAAACATCTTTAAGTATTTGCAATTTAACTTGCCATGTAAGTATACTAAAATTTTTTCTTAAATATTTATGAAGGCTTCCATTATTAGCATATTGAAATACCATCATATATTCTTTCGTTTCTGTATTTTGAGTTATTCCATAAATTGCGAGATTACTATAGTTTAATTTACATTTCATAAGACTTTTAAACTTAAAGTTTAAATCATAAATTAGTTAAATAATTATTACATTGGCTGATGCTGACATTTAGATCTAATTTTTGAGGTTTGTTTCACTTTTTTTTAAGGTTGGTTTATATTTTATCAAAACTTATATTTTCAAATCACGTCTCTAAATTTTAGTCAGCATCAGCCGTGACCACTACTAAAAAAATTAACTTACTTCTTTTAAAAAATCAAAATTATTTTCCTTAGAACTAGCCAACGTCTTGAGTGCGACTATGCTGAAAGGTTTACGTGATCTTATATATTTTCCATGAAAAAATTGTTTCATGCTTCGTTTATGATCAATTTTTCGTATACCATCCAACCAGAGTGCTGAATATACAGAGCCAAATCCTCCTTTACCAATTTCTTTAACATCAGATAATCTATCAAATGGAATCCATTCAATTGTATCTTCATATGAAAAGGTTCTAAGTTGAAATATTTTCATACAATCATCAATATCCTTATTTCTAATTGTCCACCTTGTTGCTATGTCAGGGTCGCATGATAGGCACCATGCATTACACGTGTTATCTTCATTACAATGAGTACATTTTCCATATTCGGAATTTCTAAAAAATATTTAATATTTTATTTCGAAACTGCAGTTTTAAACTTTACATATAATGTAAATAATTTATATATTTACCGACTAAATTAATACGAATAAAATGATAGTAAATTAATATCTCTATTCTTGTTTTGAACTAAATTTTCTATTTTTATTTCTAGAAATTAATAAATGTTTGTTATACTTACATGCTAAATGAAATGATTAATGAATTATTTGTACGTAATGGTAAATAAGTATATATTCTTGCTTTGTGAACTTTTTACTTTGTAAAATTATTAAATGTTATACTGTTATACTTACATGCTGAATGAAATGATTAATGGTTTGTACGTAATAATAAAATATTATATTCTTGCTTGTGAAATTGTTTTGCCCGGTTTGTTTCGTAAAATTATTAAATGTTTTTATACTCACTTACTGAATAATATGAATAAAATAATTTTTACAAAATAGTAAATCAGCATTTATGTCCTTATGTTTTGTGAACTTTTTATTTTTGTAAAATTATTAAATGTTCTTTATACTCACTTTCTGAATGAAATGATTAATAAGAATGAAATTATTTGTACGTAATAGTAAGTATCATATTCTTTGTTTTGTGAACTTGTTTTACTGTTTTATTTCAATAAACTGTTAAATGTTCTTTATACTCACTCACTTAATGAAATGATTAATTATGAATGAAATGATTTATATGTAATAGTAAATAAGTATTTATGTAAATTTATTTTGCTACTTTATTTCGTAAAATTATTAAATATTCTTTATACCTACCCACTAAATGAAATGATTAATACGAATGAAAGTAATGGTAAATAAGTATTTATGTTCTTGATTTTTTTTTATTTCTAGAAGTTAATAAATGTTCTTTATACTCACATGCTGAATGAAATGATTTATACGTAATAATAAATAAGTATTAAGATATTGCTTCGTGAACTTGTTCCGCTGAGAAATCATCAAAAGTTCTTTATACTCACTCACTGAATGAACGAATGAAATGATTTGTACGTAATGGCAAATAAATATTTAAGTTCTTATTTTGCGAACTTGTTTTGCTGTTTTTTTTTCGAAATGTTCTTTATACTTACAAACTAATTTAATGCGAATAAAATGATTTATTTATACATAATGGTAAATAAGTATTTATGATCTTGTTTTGTGAATTTATTTTGCTGATTTTATTTTGTAAGATTATTAAATGTTTTTTATACTCACAAGCTGGATGAAACGATTAACGAAAATTTATGTTATTGTTTTGTAAACTTATTTTACTGTCTTTATTTTAAATTATTAAATATTATTGATACTCACATGCTGAATGAGATTATTAATGAAATCATTTGAATATAATGGTAAATAAATATTTACGTGCTTTTCTTGTGAAATTGTTTTGCTGTTAAATATGTTTTATACTTACGGACTAAAATAATACAAATATTATTAATATTTATGAGCTTAAATTACTGATAAATAGATCGATAAATGCTACTTATGCTTACTCCCTAATAATTAAAGTTGTGTAAAAAGATTTTTAAATAAATTATAAACATTATAATAACTGATAAACAAATAAAACTTAACATACTCATTAAACCATTCTTGAAATTTATCATAATTTTTTTCCACACCAATTCCATAATAATAGCAAATGGCAGTTTTCCAAATTCCTTTAGAATTACCTGCCTCAGCAGACTTTAGATAATATGTAAATGCTTTATGTTTATCGATTTTGACACCAATACCTAAATAATAACAATAACCAACTTGATACATTCCGTTATAATCATTCATTTCTGCCGATTTTTGATAATATTTGAATGCCTTGTATTCATCCTTTTCAATTCCAATTCCATATTCATAACAATATCCGAGCCAATACAATCCGTCTGGATTATTTATAACAGCTAATTTTTGACAATTAGTGAAATTTATTTGATTGAAATCATCAATTATTTTTGCCAAGTCTTCATTTGACATTTTGATTTATGAAAAAGAAAAAAAGATATTATTAATACATTAACATCCCACCGATATTACCGGTATATATTTATTACTTACGTACGTACGTACGTACGTACGTATGTATGTACATTGGTTATACAATATAACCTAAATTATACCTGTAGCATACGTTTCTGGGTACTCATTTCCACGGCTAACAATACGGGTGAGAATCACTCAAAATTCATAGTGATAATAAAAAATTTACCCGGTGATCTGTGTAACAAATAGTTTACTAACAATATATATGCCTGAAACAAATTATATGCTAACCCTATGTGTGATGTCGGTATAATCTGCAGGGAAATGCCTATTGTATCAGGAAAATGCGCGGCTACCATTAAAAGATACTGTACGCGCTACTTTTTAAGGAAATTTTTATTTACAATAACATTAAATAACAGCGCTGAAATTAAAGATTTGTTCTATTAGTAATTATTATATAATTATGTTAATAAATGCAAATAACTAATGTTCAAAAGTATGAATAATATAAATAATTCGATTGATAATGTTTTTGTTATTTAATTAAATAAAATTACAATAACAACTAAATTAACATAAATAAGCTTAATTTCGTACAAACAAAGGTTGGAATTTTACTACATGTATATTTTTTTCTATGGCTCATTTTTTATTGTAAATTTTTAGTATTTATTATAAAAATATTTTAAGTTTACTATAAATAAAGGTTGGAATTTCTACACGTATATTTTTCTATTGGCTCATTTTTTATTGTAAATTTTTAGTATTTATTAATATAAAAATATTTAAATTAACAATATATATTTAAAAAACTTCAAATTATTAATAAAAAAAATTTTTAATATGAAGACAAAATTAAGCTTTTCTATTATTATATTTGCCAATACTGGTACAATCAATAAATTAACATGAATTAGAAATTGAAGTAATTCGTCGATTTGTAGAATTTGACCTTTATCAAAAACCCCAATTATTTTTAAAAATTGACTCATATTCGAATATTCTGATTTGCAATTAAAAATCTAATAAATAAATGTAGAAATGAAAATTAAATGAATGCCAAATTCTTCAAATCCGCCAAATTGAGTAGGTTAAAATACAAACTATTATTATGATAAGAGATGCTTCGATTGATCTATGATCATTATAAACTGGACCAATACGAATAATAAATAATAAATCAAATTTCTGGTTATAGGTTCTTTATTGATTACACATCTTTATAATTAATTCACCAGTAAAATCATAACAGAAATTAGATAATATAACATATTAACATTTTTTCGCACAATCATCGCTGACTCTCACATTTTGTTTTCACACTTTCGTCAAAAACTACACAAACTTTATCAAATTTGGTTAACACCTCTGAGTTCATATGTTAAATAATAACCAATTAGACAAAGTCGTTGCAATTATATTTTCATTTTAAATCTAAAAATTGTTTGCAAATACTCAATTTACTTTTAATTACATGTAAGAATTCAAATCATAAAAATGTCTACTAATATGCTTTAAACCAATACCTTTTCTTATTTTAAACTAAGTTAATTAATATGAAGTGACAGATAAAGCCAAACAAGATAATATTAATATTCTAAATAGATCAGAGTAGTATTGATTAAAAGAGCATCTGATAATGCTTTTGTTCCTTCATCACCAAGCTGATTAAAATGAATCTTTAAAGAAGTCAAAGTAATATTGTTACGAAGGACATCAGCTAATGCTTTCCCACCTTCGGAACCAATCTGATTATTACTAATATCTAAAGAAATCAAAGAAGTATTATTCAAAAGAGCCATCACTAACGCTATTCCTCCTTCAGAACCAAGTAAATTATTTTCAACATTTAAAGAAGTTAAAGTATTATTTTTGCAAAGAACATCAGCTAAAGCTTTTCCACCTTCAAAACCAATTTGATTATTGCCAATATTCAAATAAACGAGAGATGTGTTTTTGAAAAGAGCCACCGCTAATAATTTTACACCTTCTGATCCAATATGATTTCCATATATATTTAAGGAAGTTAGAATAGTATTTTTGTAAAGAAAATCAGCTAATACCTTACTTCCACAAGAATCAAGTTGATTATTTATACAATCTAAAGAACTTAAAGTAGTTTTCTTGCAAAGAGCCTTCATTAATGTATTTCCTTCTTCAGGAGTAATCATAATTTTAAAATATATAGATGATAAACTAGAGTTTTTATAAAGATTTTCAGAGAATGAATTGATTATAAATTTACGTGTATCTTTATAAACTTCTGGATAATTATATAAATCAATAAAAGAAATCCATCCTCTTAAAAATTTAACACATTTAATCCTATCACCTGTCCGTAAAAACATTGAAATCAATGAGCACATAATTGCTCTAACCAAATATATTTCCTCTATTTTTGAACCATATCTTTTATAATTTTTGTGAAATTCTATAATTCCATTAGAAGAGATATCTAAAT
Organism: Gigaspora rosea; assembly: GCA_003550325.1. Classification (NCBI taxonomy): domain Eukaryota; kingdom Fungi; phylum Glomeromycota; class Glomeromycetes; order Diversisporales; family Gigasporaceae; genus Gigaspora; species Gigaspora rosea. Next base: position 62,094 of record QKWP01001002.1, read on the forward strand.
GGATAGGTAAATAAGTAATATATTTTGTATACTCAAATAATGGTTTTGGATCATTCGGGAGTATGATATTGAATGGTATTAAAAGAGCTTGTTCTTCAGCGTTTAGAAATGATAAACATGTTCTAATTAATTTTTTATTCTTGAAAACGTCATCTATTCTACTCCACAATATCGGTACAGCATATCTACACCATTGACGGTTTACGAGAAGGAACGAAAATAAGCATTTTTTATTAAGGTATTTTAATATTTCCAAAAAACATTCGTTAGGTAATGCTTTCATTTTGTGTAAAAAAATTTTTTTACTTCGTACTAATGGAAGATCAAATTGATTGTTAAAACAGTAAAAAAGCTGAGAATCATGGCTTAAATTATTTATGCAACCCAAAAAAGGAAATTAAACTCGATTTTGAACAATTATTACATTTTTACGTAACAGATAATCATTGGTTTAATTTTTTTTAAGGGATAAGGCGGCGCTTTGCATATTTTAATAATATAATAGACCTTTTCGACATTAGTCTATTATATATGTAGTAACTTTAACAGTGTAGATAAATTTTACCTTGAAATTACATATTTCAAATTGATTATTAAATCCCCATGTAAAAAAAAAATAAAAAAAAAACCTTTAAATAATATATAAAGTACAACCTAATTATATTATTCTCGCTCGGATTTCATATTAAACACTCTCTTTATTAGAGATTATGAAGATACAAATGGGAGTAGTGCTCCACTCCATCACTTTTCTCTTCTACTATTACATACTGTGCTCATAACAACTCTACATGTGCTCATAACAACTCTATGTACACGTGGAATGTCACGTGACGAAACATAAAAGAGGATCGTCAACGCTAAGGTATGGCGCATCTCTCTCCTTTTTTTTTTTTTTGCAAGTACAAACCCACGCTATGGTGCGGCGCATTCAACTCGTTACACATGACAACAGGCAGGGCGCTAGGTGCTAGGTGCAATGAATGAGAGAGGGCGGGAGGGATGGGAGCCAGATCATAATCAGGCACCGAAGAGAACAAGTGACAAGAAAAGCGAAGAAAGAAAGCACTGAGATTCACCATTTACTCCCACATGTATCTTTATAATCTATATCACATGCATCTATAATCTCCATTGCATACAATCATATGCTATTACCTTTTTCATACAAGTCTCAATTTCATATAAGCCACAAATCAGGTTATCCTCGCGATAATAACCCTAGCGTGACTTCGTCAACGCGGCTAGCTTGATTTACCGATTTTATAAGCATTTTAAAATACTACTGTACTAGTGTGGTAAATCTACTGAGTAATCAAAAATATGTTATATATCATAGTAAACTATAGATTTGATATTATACAGAACTATATGAAAAAAAATTTATCTTGAAGGTTTAAATTTTATTTAGAACGTTGTAAAAAATCATAATTACTTACAGTTGCTTTGAAATTGTTCTAATGCAGTACTTTCAATCAAAAGAATTTAGAAAAGTACAATAGTTGTGTGAATTCTTTAAAAATTTTTACGCCTTTCTTTATAATAAAATTATTTAAAATCATTCGATTAATATTTTTTTTTTGTTTTACTGATAAAAATTTGGTAAAATTATCAATATAACTAACATAGCTTTGATTACATAGCTAGTTTACCACTCTATTACAGTAGTACGTACTTAATTTTGATTGGGGAGTCGTAATACCAAACTCAAAACCAAGGTGTCCTTAACGAACAAATAAGGTTTTTAATTATACATAAACGTACATATGCGCATTTGTTCTCTGCGATCTACATTTTCTTCTTTATAAATGATAATGTTCATCAAAAAAAAAATAAAATAAATAAATAAAAAGAAAGAAATAACGAGCTAAATTATGTTCTTAAGAATAATAATTTCATATAACGAACTTTTTTTTTACGTCCAAAACCATCAATTTGTTGGGCTGGAGCGGAGGGAAGACCTTACCATACTTTATTAATTTGAGCTGATTTTGATTTTGAGCAATCATACTCCAGCAAAAATTTAATCAGAATAAAAAAATTATATAATAACTCAAATAGATTATTAACGTGAATATTAACGTAACAAATAAATACAGTATGATAAATAAATGACAATTGGCGTAATAAATATGATAATGTAAAATAATTAAAATAAACGATTAACAAAAGCCAATTAAAAGTCAATTAATAGGTTGTTGTATTGATACAAAAATAAAAGACTTTATACACCTGAACAAAGGGCTGCAAGAATAAAGCCAGAAGTAAGCGATTGGTTTCCATGACGCCAGAAGAACAATTAAGTTACCGAAATGATAATCAATAAAACAAGGCAAGCTTGACGCAAAATTCAAAATAATATTGTTGATAAGGAGAATAAAAATCCAAACGATGAACGTTACGTTTATTTATAATTTCAAAAATTATTTAAATTATTATAATATCAACAACTTATATTATCTATTTTTTTTAGAAGATTAAAATATTTTACCACTGCCACTTGCATGCCAACTTTGTAATTACGATCAGTGTCTTCTAAAGAATTTAGCAATACAATTTCTGTCTTATTTGTAAAAAGAAATCTTTTCTAAGATTGTATTAGTGCATTATGGATTAGATGCAATCAAGAAAAATTATTACCAAAATGTTTTTAGACGAAAATTATATGAAATCTGGTATGTAAAAAAAAAAAACATGTTTTATGCAAAATATATATATACATTTAAAATTTTACCTTTTTTTGTATGATAGGAGAAATTCCCAGTGAACTTCCTCAACCAAATCAAGTTGAAGAAATACAAGGCGAACAACTTTGGTATCGAGTAAATGTAATTAACTTTTCACGGGATTCCAAGAATTTATTACAAAACTACCTTAAAACACTTTCACGAGTGATACTTTAGTCACGAGATTTTAAAGTTAAACAGTTTTAATCTTCTCAAAAATAATTGATCCTTTTATTCCAATACTGAAATCGTACCAGGAGGTTGGTTCTATATTTGACCGATTATGCACCATTACAACTGAGATTAGACGAAGAGCAAAGATTATTTTCTTTATAATTTACGAATTTTAAATTAAAAGTTTAGATTTGTTCACATGCGTATTAAAAGTAAAATAAACATATAATATACTTCTTAAAATTAACACATATCTTATTATTCATATATGTATTTTTATAAATTTTATTTCAAAGCTTAAGCATGTAATACAATAAATAAGGCCCCAGCCCTACGAAACGGCACGCTGTTTTACTAATTATAGATAAAGTTGACTGTATAATATGTTAAATGATAATACCGTATTCCTCCGAAAATAAGCACCCCGAAAATAAGCTCACCTGGCCTACATTAAGTCAATTTTGGCCCGAATTATGACAGCCTTGGCCCGCATTATGTGCAAAAAAAGGGTGCTTAATTTCGGAGGAATACGGTAATATTAGTATTTAAAAAGTTTTCGACTAATTATTATCTCACCTTAAACTTTGTATCTTTAATAATATCCCATATGTGTATTGTGATAGTATAGCAGTTGAATTGATCCATATGATACTTTTTATGTCGTAAGTAATGTTGATCTCGGAGATGGTGCAAGTGGAAGTCCTTTTATATCTCAATATGATAATGAAACAAATTTAGGTTATGTTTATTCTGTCTTTTGTGAATACTTGTCAGGATCTAAACTTTCCGTTGCTGATATTTGGGATGAAAATTTGTTCCTTGGATTATTATTAAGTATAACACCCGAATAACATCATAATATAATTATATACTAGATCATTAACCTGTTGCATTACAACGGGTAATGGTCGTACCCTAGGGTACAATAACCGATTAACTGTTAGGCTATCCGAATATCCGAATTATAAAACTGATAAACAGATAAATTATTGAGGTATCCGGTTAACTTAAGATATAATATAGGATAATATAGGGTAAAATACAATTATAATAAAAATTTTAATTTGCGTATTATTTATATTCTAGCATCACTCAGTGTAAAACTTGTCTACATCATAAATTTAATGTATTTTAAATAAGAACATGAATTTAATATTTCGTTTGTTTATTATATTTATTTAATAGGTGATATAAATATAAATCAATTACACTTTAAACTTATACTGGCTTTCAGTTTTTTGTAAGTATAATAATAATTATTATATTATTATGTATATGAACACAGTAAGTACTTACTTTATGTTTTTATTACATACTTTACACAGTACAGAATACTATTATTGTTCCACATCATTTCTGAATTTACTTAAATTCTGAATTGACGTGTGTTCTTTCTGATTTTCATCTTGTTATGCAGATCATGTAATAAATTACTGATAATAATTACTTATTGTTCCACATCATTTCTGAATTTAATTCTGAATGAATATGCGTTCTTTCTCGATTTTCATCGATTGTGAAATGCACAGCAATGTAATAAGTTACTGATAATAATTACTTATTAATAATTACATTGATTTTTTTTCATTAATATATATAAAGACTATCCTTTTATTGTTTCGTCATTATTTTTTTGTATTGGGGTAACAGAAGAACTTCTCATGCCTAAACAAAATAGGAATAACTTGGGAATGCAAGTTTTTTATGTCGAAAAAGATAAATTTATGTTTGTTTAAAAAAAATTTAGTAATTATCTTCTAGACATGACACCCGACCAATTCCTGTCGTTTCCCGAAAAACAAATGTGGATATGTTCTACGCAGGGAATGTAAAAATTATTAATTACATTGTTAAATATATATGAATATTAGAACTATTCTTTTAATGTATGAAAACTTAGCATTGAATATTTAGGCGAGCATATAATGATTCATTTTTATTCGTTTTTATTTATTTATTTATTTATTTTTCTAATTTTTTTTACTTTATTATTATAGAGTTACTTTATTTGATTTATGCATTAATACTGTATATATAAATCAACAATCATATAAATATCTTATCCGGATATAACCGTTATCCTTTTATTTGAATAGGATATAAAACCGGTTATTAAATTTTGTTAAAGGTTACAACCTTTCGGATAAAAAGTTATCCGGGTAGAGCACTAACAACGGGATTATTCTAGCTTAAAATTTAATAAAATAATTTTAATAAAAATTAATTTATATATCAGATCAAAATAAGAAATATAGTTATTATAATATGATATATTATCTTAGGTGTTATTAAATATCTTACTGCAATATTTTTTTATTCCCGGGACAGCGTGTTTTTTCATTATCTGCAATCACCCGATGTCGGGTGATCAGCCAAATTGATACAATCACCCGATTTTGGTGATATATCATCCGAAGTAATAAACTGTCGATGCAGGGAGATATTCTTAATAAAGTTGCACAGTTGCACAACATTATTGCGCCAAAACAAGAAGCAAATGAAACATACCAGGAACGGAGTAATATTGAAAATTTCACAAAGTATATGGTTATATTGCAAATTAAATGGCGTACGTACGTATGTCCTCAAATCTTGCATTTTATTGGACAAATGTATATGGCGAAGCAAAGGTGTGAATGCATAAAAGAACTTCGCGCATTGCACCTTCACTGAGTATGTGAAGTATGAATTACTGCTTATCCTGTGATCTGTTAACGTGATTAGTGCTGCAGTATATTAAGACATCTGACTATTAAAAAAAAAAATAAATAAATTCGATAATCCATATGAATGAAATTACAAATGCTATAACAACCAATAGTAAAATATGCTTTTTAGACGTAAATATCGGTGGCGCAATACAAATTTGTTATCTATTCGTTCAATCATTGGCATTTTTCATTTTTTCTCGTAGGATTTCTTATTGTGATTGATTAAAACGTTTTGTATATAGTAGTTCAAGAACAAGTGCAAGAATAAGTGCAAGTGCAAGAACAAGATTAAGAACAATTGCTCCGCAATAGATGAAAAAAACATAAGATTAATAAAAAAAAATAGTGAATATATTAGCAAATATTAAGAAAAACTACATTCCACCAAAGATTTGGATGATTGGGTTCTAGATTTTTGGTCGGAATTTTTGCCGCTCAGATTATCTGATAATCACTAGAAAAACAAGATTTATGTGTGTAAAAGTTCTAACATATAAATAACTTCACTCTGTCACGATTGCCTTGTACATTTTCACCAATTAATTTCATAATGTAAAATAAGGCATTTCTAATTACAGAAATTAAGTCTCATAACTGTAGGAGAAAATCTCGTTTCAGGATAGGATGAAATTCACTAAGCAGATCAAGTCAGTTAATAAAATTATTATAAACCACTTTTTGGTTTAACTACGACAGTAGTTTGTATTTATTGCTTTTAAAAAATGGGTCAAAATTGTTGTAAAGAACTAAATGTATTACTTTGTTCGTATAGGATGTCGCTCAATTTCTTGAAAACTATTTCCAGAACAGGACACTTAGCCGGCATCACATAGGGCATTTGAGTAGTTGTGGCTATACATTTTTAGCAGATTGGCACCCTGTGTAATGTCAAATAAGTGGCTGTCTGTGAAATAACTTTTGGGGAATCGTGCCATAACCGTTCGTATAAGTATTTATACAAATGGTATCAAAATGTATAATCTATCATCACATTTTTGATTACCTTTAAAAACTAAAATAATCAGTATAATCAAATTATTAAATTTGATCAGATCTGTACTTTATGATGCAAAAAACCCCTATTTTAATTCTGGTCATCCGTACCGTACTGTTGTATAGTGTGGGGACTTACAAAGATCAATATGGTACCGGTATGGCGCTGATTTTAGGATTAGATTATATAGATAATCAAGTGGGGGTAAAATACCCTTGTTCCGTACTGCAGTACTATATAATTCTGTTACAGTGATATAGTTACATATATTATTAACATAGATTAGTATGGATGATCAGATTAGTATGCTATAGGGGTGTAAAATACTTATTTTAAAATACCATACTTTTTTGGTTTTATTGTCCGAAGCAAAGCGGAGGACACTCAGCAGATACTACTTTTTTAGCACGTGGGTATGGGTAATAAAAAGTACTGACTAGTTCTACTAATACATATAACACCGGATCAGTATGATGCAGATTTTAAAAATTCGGGTTGTAATATTCACCCATACCATACTGATTTGCGAAAATGCTAATCGATACCATACCGGACCATACTGTAATTTTGTCATATTGCATCTCCTTACTAAAACATTTTTCTTACTAAATTTGATCGATCTAAAATAATTTATGTAACATTCTACGTAGATCATATCGTCATGAAGTTGAAGTATTGATTATATCAATCAACTAGTTAATTTTAGTTAATCATTATATCGACTAATTAAAGTCGTTTTTTGAGATCAGTATTATGAATATAGGTCAAAATAATCCGAAAGTACACACAAAAACAGAAAAGAAAGATATATGATCATGTTGGCCAACCAAATATAAGAGATCGCGGATGACCTCATCGAAGATTGCTTTAAAACCATCTCCTTTGTTTTACTCCCATAAAACACAGTTCCTGGTCTAGATATGCAGTAAAATCGTTCAATCCAAATATTGAATTTATATTATATAACTTATTTTTCTCTATATTTATCTCATTTCTTTTTAATAAACTTTTAACATCTGCTAATAATATTTACTTTACTATTTTATAATAATCATGAGAGATATTTATTTTTTAATAATGTTAGTATGCTTCATTTTTATATTTAAGATGGTTCACGCAGGCCAAAATGAACCATTAGCGAAACTATGGGATATAGATGATGAAGAAATACCAAAGTATCTCGAAATTGAAAGGACTTTAATCAATGCAGATAAAATTATAAACCAAGAGCTAGTTAACTTAGGCGTTGCAGGAACAATATTTGCAGGATCTTATATAGACGTAAAAACAAATAAAACAAATATTAATACAATTGATCAATCTAAAGCCAGGAATATTATAAACAATTCACCTTTATTAAAACAATACGAAGCATTCATATCAATTGTAATTGTAAAAAAGTCGTATGATGAATTAAAAAATTTGCTTAATGGCATAAATGAATTAGCTAAAAAACGTGAACCGTTTGGAATTGTTGTTACCCTTCATGTAATTAATAATGAAGTAATTATAACAAGTTGTAATTATAATAAAAGATTCTTAAGAGATGCCGAAAAAATGGGTGCGATAATTGTTTCCTCAACTTCATGTGGTCAAGAAAATCATGAAGACAAAGAAAAAGATCATGAATCTAAAATATTTGATGAATTTGATATAAATTTTCCAGTTTTTGGTGGAGACGGTTTATATATTAAACATACAGATCCAGATAAACCAGAAAAATATTCAATTGGTTTTTGGGCAATTTGTGAAAATAATGTGAATTGCGTTGTAACTGCAGGACATTGTTTCTATGGTTATCCTCCAAATACAACTATTAAAGCCGATTGTTATCATTCTGGATGGAATAATGAACCTTCAGACAAAATAATTGGAAAGTCAGCGATTTATATTACTACACCATATGATCTTGCCATAATAGATGCAAGTGATATAAATGTAAATCTTAAATTAAGAGCAGCTATTAGAAATACAGGTTCAGCATACAGTGAATTAATTATTAATGATGGCATAACTGTATCTACAATTGGTGCTCATTTATGTAAATCTGGCTATATAACACATGTTTCTTGTGGGTATTTAAAAACATTGGAAGGATTTGTAATAAACATTTTTGGGGATTGGCATGAAAACATGTATTTTACGTCAACTCCGGCTACATCAGGCGACAGTGGAAGTCCTTTATTTTCATTTTCAGCTATTAACATAGTAATTTTAAACGGTATATTGGCTGGATCTTTTGGAGGAGACACTACTGGATTTTTAATACTATCAACAATAATCGAATACGCTAAATTACATCCTGTAACAGAGTAATATAATATTTAATAATATTTAATTTTAATATATTCTTTTTTCTGTATATAATTAAATGACGAAGTTGTTCTATCAAATAAGGTATTTAAATGATATACAGTGCGTCCCCCCTATAGTCACCAAGTTGTCGAGCCCTAGTATGGTGATTATATAAAGGTTTGATCATAAATCTAAACCTCTATATAATCACAGTTATATTAAAATTTTATAAATGGTGATTATAAAAATTTTACTAAAAATAAAAAATCTATAGTACTAAAAGTCTATATACAAAAATATAAAATTGGAATGTAATTTTACTTAATATTTGCTAATATACTCACTATTTTTTATATGTTTTTCTTTTTATCTATTGCAGAACAATTTTGTTCTTGCCATTAGATAAAACACAAGGTAAATGTACCTAATTTGACGCAGGTAAGTATTACGATCTATATCACGTGATAGATCGACCAGAATCAGATGATGTTGGTATCATTCGATTCGTCTCATCGAGACGAATCGAATGGTATCAAATTTGTTTAATTCTAATTACTGGGTCACAAAATATTACTCATTAAATTTATCTAAAAATATGTTTTTAATTTGATGCAGTGTCCCTATTTGATGCATCGATGATATATTGCAAACTATCGATCAGAACACGTGATTTTGGTACCATTCGATTTGTCTCACCGAGATGAGTCGAAGGTACCAAAATCATGTGATTCTGATCGATAGTTCGTGAGGTATCATTATTTAACCAAAATTAGCTATCTAAGACAATTTTTAAAATTAATATATAATAGCGAATAACTCTTGATAGGTCAGTCCATTTTGCCACCAAAATGACTGTCTCAGAGAGACGATTCCAATGAACCCAAAATCGCTAAACTCCAATCACGGGGTCATGATATCATTAGGGTTTTCATATCATTTTTGATGAAAATAGATTAATTAAATTAATCAATTTTCATCAATAAAAACCCTAATTATATCATGACCCGTGATTGGATTTTATCGATTTTGGTTCATTGGAATCATCTCTCTGAGCTGGTCATTTTGGTGGCAAAATCATCACAATCAGACTGACCTATCAAGAGTTATTTGCTATTTTATGTTAATTTTAAGAATTGTCTTGGATAGCTAATTTTGGTTAAATAATGACACCTTACTAACTATCGATTAGAATCGCATGATTTTGGTACTGTTTGACTCATATTGGCAGACAAATCGAATGGTACCAAAATCATGTGGTTCTGATCAACAGTTCGCAAGATATCGTTGATGCATCAAATTATCTACTGCTATATCAATTACAGCATTATACATCCAACCTTGATCAGTTCAAGCATTAACAATTCGTAAGTTGTATTATAGTTTACATTTTTGCATCAGGCACCATAGAACTTTTGAGCCAATTAGATTACTTGCTTGTATTATTTGAAAATTAGTGATAGTAAAGAGGTTTATTTATTATATGAAACAATGTATAGGAAAGCACGTTTACAGCATGTAATAAGGTGCAGATTCTATGCAACTGTCGTGTACTAAATTGCAATTTTATGTGTTTTCTTGTGCATTGTCTTGTACATATTTATGTGCAGGTAACAACTAGGTAACATATAATAGCATATATCCATACATATACATATAATAACATATATTGTATATATATTATTTTATTTTATTAACTAAATCTTATAATTTTATTAACTAAATTTTATAAGTTTTATTAATAAATTTTGTATTTTATTAACTAACTTTAATTATTTTATTAATTAAATTTTATAATACAAATATATTAATTTAATAATTTACATTTCAAATAAGAAAATACTTCTAAATACTATAACTACCAACTTTAAAAATTACTTAGCAACTAATAATATTGAAAAACAATGTTAAGTAATAGTACCAAAATGAAAGGTTTAAAAAAAATTCTAAATGACTACTCTAAAAATAACTCCAATAGAAACAACTCTGATATGGTGACTCCAATGGCAGTAACTCAAATGAGATACTAAAATGCAATAATACACAAATAGTAATAAAAATAAAAGAAAAAAATAATAGTAAAAAAAAATAAAGCTGTGATACCACCAAAAATAATAAAAAAACATATGCCAAAAATGATAGTAATTCCAAAAGGGCAACTTCCAAGGCAATAACTCTAAAGTATAGTTTAAAAACAATGACAATAACTAAAAAAAATTATATAAAACTTCTTAAGTTGTAAAAAAAAAATTTTATAAAAAAAAAGCAATTGTATATTTGCTTAGAAATCAAATATAATTTGTGCACATCAATGCACAGAACTTATTATTGTTAAGTGCAAAAAAAAACAAAAAAAAAATAAATGTTATTGTGTATTAATGCGCAGAATTTATAATTATTAAGAATCCTAACAATCATCATGTTAATGCACAGAATTATGATCATTAAGGATTTTAATGATTATCATGTTAGTACATGAAATTAAGATCGTTAAGGACGTACACTCTACCCTTAAGCCTAAGCTACAATTTGGTAAAAAAGATTTTACTTTATTTTAATTTTAAAAAGTTTTATCAATTTAAAGTTTATAAGTAATTTGAAAATTTGGTATTTAATATATAAAAAAGAAATTTATAAATTATTTTTAGCAGCCACAATCAATTATCTAAACTACCAATTAGAATTGAGTATTAAAATTTGGTGTGAGGGTAATGGTTTATGCTGTTTCATACTATATATTTTTACTATAATATTTGAATGTATATTTATATCCAGCTGTAATTTTCTTAGCAAGTACTAATTCAAATCTCTTAAAAGTTTTAATGTAAATAAATATTATATTGAGCTTCAATAATTGAAATTTTATACAATTTGGATTATTAGTTTAAAATTGCTTAAAAACTATAAATAATTTTTGTAAAATAATTACTTATAGTTTTTAAGCAATTTCTTAAGAACTACTAATTCAAATTGTATAAAATATTAGTAAGTTAAAGCCCAATATCATATTTGTTTATAATAAAAATTTTAACTGATTTGAATTAGCAATTGCTAGAAAATTACAGCTAAGTATAAATATAAATTCAAATATTATATCTTCATAAATTATATAGGCAAATTTGATAGCAAAATTTATTTTTTGCATAATTGCTAAAAAGTAAATAGGAGAGCTCCTCTAAAATATTTAATAGGTAGATTATGCAATGTCTGAACAAATAATCTTAGCATAATATCTCATATATTTATTATATACAGTGCCTACCATATTATTATGGAAACTTTTTAAAAATTTGTATTTAGCCAAATAAACAAGATATAAAGCTAAAAATTATATAAAATATTATTTAAATCTAAAGCTTTTAAATAAAAAATTGCAAAATTTTATACAGTAGTTTTTAAATTAATTAACAGTTAAGGTTATACACTTTGTTAATGATAAACTTGTATAAAATTAGTAAATTTTTGATTTTTTTTTATTGAAGCACTTGTTTTTAAATAAAGGCATTTTTTATTTAAGTATTGATCAAGGGGTGCTTATGAAACTCTAATATTTGTTACATAACAAGAATAAATTAGTAATTTTTAAAAAATTAGTAATTATAATTACTATATATTAAAAAAATCAATTATTATAAATTAAACACTATAGATAAATTAGATTTGCAAATCTGTATAACAAAAACAAAAAAATAAATGTTTATAAAACAAAAATAAAATTTAATAACATTAGGGTTATAGTGAGGCCTGGGATTTATTGGAGCATTAGTATATACAAAATTTAGCAAGAAATTTCTTTTTATTAGAGCTTCTAAAGTGGTTTCATAAGCAAAATTTTGTGATATGAATGTTTTTTTTAAAAAATAAACAAAAAAATAAATTTTAGGTTATACCTAATCTTAAATTTTAATTGGCTATTCTAATAGTTTTGTATAATATAATGTTCAACACTATAAGTGCATTTTAGTAAACTTGTAAAAAATTTTCATTAAGCAAACTAAATATAATTATTATGTAAAATTGTTCAGCATGATAAATTACATATAATTCTAATTTTTAAATATTTTTAAAAAATTTTAAGCTAATATTATTATTAATATATAAGTTAAATTATTGAATTTAAAATTAAAAAATTTCTATCTACAGTAATTATCACTATATTTAGTAATTTTATGATTATTTTTTTTGAAAAATTTAAAAATTTCAAATATGTATAACTTTTTATGCTAAACAAATTTTATTTAGTAATTAAATTTAGTTTACTTAATAAAAAATTAAGTTTTATATATACTAAAGATTAAAATTTATATTTATATTAAAACTATATTAAAAACTAGTAAATTATGCAAATGAATAAACCTAATACTTTTTTAAACTTAATTATTTCTAAAAGTACTGCATAGAATTTTATAATTTTTTTTTATAATTTTTAGCTTTATCTCTTGGAGAAAACTTAACCTATACCAGGGTGTAAAGATAGTTTATCCTATACCTGGGGGTACAGATAGTTTATTTGATATCTGGAGGTATAGATAGTTTATCCTATACCTGGAGGGTATAGATAGTTTATCCTATACCTGAAGGTATAGATATTTTAACCTGTATCTAAGATGTACAAATTATTTAATTTGTGCCTTGTAGATAACTTGTATTATTGTTACAAGAATCCACTTTTAGATGCATACATTTAAGTTTTTATAAATATTAATGTCTAATACAAGCTTATCAGTAACTACTTCGTATCAACACAAGTTAATGTACATTTGAAAGTCATAATGAATTTGTTGATAAAATTAAAAGTTACGCATGCAATATTGGTTTTACTATTAGACTTGGAAAGTCTGAATATCTTAAAAAGTCTGAAAATAAATCAAATTCTTTAGAAAAAACTTTTCGAAAAAGAACGTTACAATGCTCTCAAGCTGGTTTGGCTGAATCAAAAGAATGTAATTCTAATGATGAAATTCCAAAAAAAGAATAAAATCGAGTATCTCAATGCTGTGGTTGCCCTTTCTATATTCGTGCTTCTTTAAACAACTTAAACAGTTTATGACAGATTATTAATATGGACCTTACTCATAATCACTTAATGGTTGAAAAAAATCATAGATTTTTTATGTCTATTGAGCGAAATATTTCTAATGATATTAAACAGCAATAGAATTATTACACCGAGCAAGTATAGATGTTCTAAAAATCGTGCATTATTAAAAGAAGAATTTGATGATCATGTTACATGGATGTATGATGATATCTACAACATTATTTATCATTTAGAAGGATCAGATTTAGAAAAAAGAGAAATAGATGCTGAAGAGTTTGTAAAAATATTAGACCAATTTAAATACGATGATGCTGAATTTTTTTATTATATTGATGTTAATGAGGATACAAAAAGACTAGAGCAAGCAATATGAATGTTTCCTGAACAATGTATTAACTATAGTAGATTTAATAATATAGTTGTTTATAATAATACTTACAAAACAAATCATTTTAAAATGCCATTTGGTATTTTTACTAGAGTAAATAATTACGGATATAGTATATGTTTTGCTGAAGCACTTATAATCGATGAAACAGAAAAAAATTTCATATGGATTTTTACTAAATTCCTTGAAATGGTTAATCAACATGCATCTGCAGTTATTCTTACTGATGACGATCATGCTATAGCAAATGCTTATTCTAAAGTTTTACAACTATTAGATACAAAACATTGCTTATGTCAATGGCACTTAATGAAAAATGTAATGAAAAATTTAAGTACAAAGCTTAATATGAACTGGTCAGCATTTATTAGAGATTTCTACAAATGTCTTGAAGAAATAGATGTTTCGAGCTTTCTTTCTTAATGAAATATACTTAAATTAGCAGTAACCTATTTATCTTATGTGGAAAAAACAAAAGAAAAATGTGCTGCATATTTTAATTGTGATACATTTATGGCAGATATGATGACTACACACCGTGGCGAGTCTATGAATATTATGATGAAAGGTTATCTAGATGCAAATACTTCTCTTACTATCACTGCATTTCAATTGGCACTAAATGCACAAAGTGAAAAAACAGGTTTCGAATATATCAACAAAATAATTTTAATACTATATAAAACTACAAGTATATTCGAATGGCAGGCTGCTTCTATTTTAACTACTTATGCTTTTTAAAAAATTCAAGAGCAATTAATGCAATCATTTAGGGGCATCCAGAAATAATGTTATGTACCCCCTCATAGTAGCGCTTGACCTCCCCTCTACTATATAAAAAAATTTTTCAAAATCCGTATATTTATAAATAAAATTTTACAAAACCTTGAATATATTGTGCCACAGCAATCCGATTTGGATGATTTAGGTACTATTCGATTCGTCTCAGTGAGACGAATTCGATGATACTGAAATCATTTTATTTGGACCACTATATCAATAGTTATTCACAAAAAACTATTGATTTTATAGTCATTTTATAAGAAAACATAATAACTAATAGTATTTGTTCAATAACTTTTGATCCAGTGATCAAATGAATAAATTTGATACCATTCGTCTCCTCTCGCCGAGACGAATCGAATGGTGCCATAATCACTAAATTTGGACCACTGGATCAGTTTTTAGACGATTTTTTCTAAAAAAATTGCGTCATATTTTTTTGACCCTTCCCCCTACTTAAGAGGAAAATCGTTAGATTTTGCCAGACCCCCTTCCCCCTTGTATAACGTTATTTCTGGATGCCCCCTTATGTATAAATGTGAAAATATTTCAAGTTAATATACATTTAAAATAATATAATTATTTTTTTATTTAAAATTATTCCACGTGTCATTATAATCGCATGACAGAGATTTACTGTTATTAATCAAAATTCTTATTATAAATTTTTTTTCTTATTTGTTATTTCCACAGGATGATAACAAATAAAGCTGGGGTGATAATAGGCATTTGTTATTTCCCCCGAAAAGTTAAAAATTTAAAGGGAAACAAAGAAAATGACAAAAATAATTAATAACACGAGTTTCTGTCATATCATCATATGAAGCGTTGAATAACTCATTTATTCTGCTGTGCTGGGAAAATAATTAAAATATTCCCCTAATAGCACACTTATAGAGCGCAAAGCACCCCACATATGCCACTGGGGAAATATTTCATTATTCTCACCGTCCCGGGGAATAAATAGTACTTATTTACAGATAATTTAAATAATTTTTTTATTATAATAGTACTAGGTCAATTTTTAAGTTCAAAGATATGAAATAGAAACAAGCGAAAGAATTGTAGAATATAATATCGATTCCAACAATTTTATATGTTCTTGCAAATATACTCAATTCTCGGGATTTATATGTCGGCATATCTTTCGAACTGCAATGCAATTAAACTTAGAAGAGCTTCTAGCTAGTCTCTTTTATAACCGATGGAAAAAAGACCCAAGTGAAAAGGAAACTATTAATAATTATATTGTATTTTCGACCTCAGCTTCACCACAACCAGCATTATCTCATATTGAATCAAGTGATGATCAAAATTATCAGTATATGTTAACTCAGTTATTCCAAAAAGTACAAAGATTTACAACACAAAATCCTATAACAGCAGCAACTTTATATAATTCTTTTAATGAAATATTTGTTTCTGAAATTAAAAAAATTGACAAATTATGATCAAACAATTTAAAAATTACACCAACTATAAAAAATCCATTAATTATTCGAGGAAAAGGGGTTCATCTAATAAAAGAATTACAAGTACGATAGAATTAGCCAGTAATAAAAATAAACAGCAAAAAAGATATCAACACATCAAGATTATAAGATTCTATTAACTTGGATAATTACTATAATTTAATGATTTAGTGTATAATATGGAATCATCAAATGAAATTCAAAATTCTAATATTATTGGAATATCTTCACAATTTCAAGATTCTAACTCTTTAGTTCAATGTTTTGTCGAAACAAACTTTTCTTCTAACGAAATAAATTTAGGTAGGTTAAATATTTATTAAAAATTTTTTTAATTAAACTTGTTTGAGTATTATGGTTAATGTTGCGGGCGAAACCCAAATATTTCGCCAAATCCGAATCTGAAATTTGGACGATACTAGTTTCGCCCAACATGCAAATTTCCGAAATTTCTGACAAAATCTATAATTGCCCATATTATAGACTCAATCTGAAGAGCCTGAAATTGTCTGAGGCTATGATTGGTCATGTTCAAAAACGTGATCCAATCGTGTGAAATTTTACTGGTCCATAATTCTGTAATTGATATGTTGATTCGACATTCACATCTTCGCTACCCAGTTTCAACTACGTTAAACTGATATCAGTATTGAGATTTCATCAGATTTGATAACATTATTAACGATTAGATTCATACGTTAAACCGATCCTGCCAAAGCCGATAATCTGTCAAATCTATTAAAAAGTTAATCCGCCACGCTTGCTTTTGCTATATGAATCTGATAGCTCTCAACAGGGTTGGGCAATCGGAAAGTGGATTGTCCGATGAAATTTAAATTTCTAAAATTGTATATAATTTTTTTTTGAAACAAGAAACCTACGTTCAGAATCAAGCAAACCAAATAATTAGGACAGTAATATACTGCCAATTTTTACTCTATATGTGTTAATAGATCAATGGACATCGGACAAATTTATATGTCCGGTGTCCAGTAAAATTCATCGGACATAGAAGGCCCAACCCTGGCTCTCAATATCAACAAAATCTGTCTGCCATGCATATCAGTTTTTGAGATTTAATGTATTCAAATTCGTGAATATTTCACATTACTACTTATGTATGTATAAAGGCCGTTAATTTAACTGTGCACTTAGAATACGTATAAATAATTAGGATTACGATGAATCCATTAAAGAATTGAATGTTTCATTAAAAGATACATACTGTTAAACTTGCCAAAACCGATATGCATGGTGAAAAGATTTTGAGGGTAATCAGATTGAAAACTTATAAATTATTATATTCAAATAGTAGAAACAGGTTGATTAAGTTTTTATTAGATCCGGCAGGTTATCGACTTTGATAGGATCGGGAATTCAACAGTATTTGAAATATGCTTTTCAAATTGACATAAATAGACTGTTGAATAGGATAGGCAACACTTCGTGCCACTCATTATTATAGATTTGAATTTCGGATAATATCAGAAATATCGGAGTATTGGATTTTATCGGATTTAAATCGGATTTTCGTCTTGATTTCGGAATTTGGAATTTTTATTTCGGATCACCTTATTAAATCCGAATTATTTCGGAAACGAAAACCAATTTCGCCCGCAACTTTAATTATGGTCATTTATTTAGAAAAAAACCAAAATCAAGAATGCAATGTCAATATTGTGGTGAAACTTTACCAAATCCACTACCATTAAGAGTTTCTGAATATTTAAATGATATTGCAACAAAAAAAAGTATTATTATATAAGATTATGCGAAATTTATTTACTTAAATAAAAGTTCTGTAATTATGTAAGCTACTTATAAAAATTTTTATTATATTTTGTGTGGTTTTTAAAAAGTCTAAATTTATATTTTTTAATTTATTATTAGAATCGGCCCAGACTGCAGTTGAACAATACAAATTTTGCTAAGTTCATAGAGGAGAAGGAATAATTATCTGAAAAAGGATATCCATTATATATAGATTTTACAATGTTACCTAATCAGGTTAGAAGTTTGAAATATGAACTACTGTAAATTATAAAAGGTCAACGGTTCATTGAATATTGTGTAGATGCGGTTAAAAGAATTCAAGAAATAGGTGCGTCGAAAGCCAATAGTTCATTATTACAAATCAACTACTTTGAATTATTTCAAGTAAGTTAAAAATTATATTGATTAGAAGTATTATAATCGAATCTTAAATACTTTGATTAAGGTTAATATTAATTTTTTGTAAATTCGAAATTTTTATTTTTCAGCCCGGGTACTATGGATCCAAAGGTCTAGCTGTTATCTTAGAAACTTTGACTGAAATGTTTGTTCAAACTAAAATCTTAACCACAAATCTCTGTACACCACAATCATCATCCCAATATTTGGCTCAAGTTTTGGTTCCGGAAACTGCTATTAGTCTTATTGCAGAAGACTTTAATAACATTTCTTTAGATGCAGCAAAAAAAGTTATGATTGATAGTATTGAATTTGGACTTTATGTTCATGATGATGATAACACTGAAAAATAATCAATATTTTAGTAAATAAATGACCATGAAATAAAACATTAAGCTTGATATAAAAACTTCTTAATGCATTACATTTTATTACTTAAAGTGTATATTTATTAATAAATGCATCAAGATTCTAGTTAAATGAACGTTATATTTTAAAAATAAATAAACTTCTTTGACAATTCAAATAAAAACCAACTTTTAAATTATTCTATTCAACAAAGATATTAGAAAACTTGTTCTACTCTATTAATTTGTTTTTATTATAATAAATATACAAGTAAATTGAGCTGATTAACATCTCTAAACAAAAGTTAAATTCTCGCAGAAATCTCTTAATTTTATTAATAATTACATATTAATTAAATTTTCAACATGCAAGTTTAATATTCTAACAGTTCAGGCAATCTGCTATATATCAATAGTATGGATTTGGTAAGAGTTGCGAACAAACTAATTTAATAATAGTTTGGAACTTGGCCAACAGTATAGTTCTAAGTTTCCTCAAGCCCTTTCGAATCCAACCTTGCTTCTGATAGAGTATCAACCTAAAAACAAAATACATGAGTTTTTTGACCTTGCGAAATATGCTAATTCAATTGCCCACCCTAGCGACACCAACCTGAAAAATTTCGAGATTAGGTGTAGCATAAAATCAACATACTTAAACTCTACGCTAATGCTAATAATGAAGTTTTTTAGGTTGGTGACGCTAGGGTCCTAGATGGCATAGAAACTGGAAAAATCTACGTTAAAGAGTTCAAGCCGAAAATAATAAATTATTTTTACAACCTTTCTTCAAGCCTATAAAATACTGCGTGTTACCAATGTGGTAACGTACAGTACAGTGATTCACAGAATTCAAATGATCAAAGAAGGCGACAAAACTAAGTTCGAAAAATTTTTTTTATAGTTCATGTACATGAACCAATCATATTTAGCGGTATAAGATAAAAGTCTGTACCCCCCTGGTGCAGGATAAAAAGCCTATACCCCGGGTACAGGATAAGGACGCTCTATATCTTGTATATTTAGCTCAATATAAATTTCAAAAAGTCTCTATAATAATATGGTAGGCCACTGTAGAGTGTAAATGCTGTTACGTAAGAAATTACGGATAAAAATGTTATCAATTCTTCCTAGGTTACTATATAAATCACGTGATTTCGCCACGTGATTTACATAATAACCTAGCGATAAATCAGATATCATCTACAACCTAACCAATAACAAGTACATATCGAAAGAGACACTTATATCATTCAATAAATCATAAAGGGAGTAGCCTGAAAACAGTTTAGTACTTTAATATGTATTATTAACCTGGCCAACCAATTAAAATGCAAGATTAGACCGATGAAATCAAATTAAATAAAAAGAAAACTAATCATTACTATATGCTATTAGAGCTGAACTTCACTTTCCTATATTCCGTATAAGGTATATTATTAATACATATAAAGGTTCGCTAAAGCATTAGAAATAGGCTTTTGGCAGTAAATCACTGCGCTGTATCGGTATGCGCAACAATTTGAAAGCTTGCAGATTGTTATAGATAATTGAAATATTCATGTTTTTACTTATCCCTAATGTCCCAAGCGTTAATCGTCATTAATCGAAAGATAAATGCTGCACAAGGCATTAATGTACCCTAAATAAAGAAACCTTTGAATTTGTACATTTAATTGTACGACGAAATTGGATGGACAAACGTACAGTACGTAGCAACAATGATAAGCACTAATTTCTAATGTTACACAAAGCCAAGAAACAAAGTAGATGGCTGAATTTGTACTACACGTGCAATCGGAGTACAAAATTTTTATGCCGAACCATACCATAGCGATAGCGCACTGATTAAAATATCCACTTTTTATATTATACCATGCCAAATACCTTGGTGTAAAACACGGGAAAACTCTTAATTAAATGTAGATTCTTTTAAATTTCTAAACTGTTTATTATAAATGTGGTGTATGTATGAACTTGAAATTTTTATTCTTGCGAAACAGATTCAATTCAGCACAACATACTCAGGTCTTTTGCAAGATTTTTGTAGGGTATATTGTATTAGACCATGGGTCAGTGCACTACTATAGATCTTGTCTACATAATGTTGTAATGTAATGCGTGACAATATGCAATGTTTGACATATTCTTTTTTTCATAATGATTATAGTAACAGAAACTGATAATGTCTAACTCAAATGCGTCAGAAAAATACCTTAAATGGTTGAAAGAGGAACTGGAAGAAGGTAATATAGCCTTTTATGAATATTCTTTATTCAGAAATATCAAGGAGATTGGAAAAGGTATGCTCTTGTAATTATTTAGTGCACTTTTTATTCATTACAAGATAATTTGGTTTTTAAGCATTAAATTTTATAAAGGCGGGTTTGGATTCATTTATTCAGCCGAATACGATTACGATGACGTTAAGGTCGCATTGAAAAGTCTCAAAACTAAAGAAGCAACTAAAGAATTTGTTAGCGAGGTGCTATATTATTAGTTGTTTCCGATGCTTATTCTCGATCTAATACAGTAGTCATAATATTATTATAGCTTAAACATCTGCGTGCTATGAAATTTAATTCTAATATTAACCAATTCTATGGGATTACGATAGGTACCATTAATAATGCATAATATAAATATTTTCCCAAATCCTTTAATAATTCTAGTTATTATTTAATAATCTTAGAACCTAAAACGGAATATCTTATGTTGGTACTGCAGTTTGCTGATGGAGGAAACCTGCGACAATATTTACAAAGAAAATGGCATGAGAATGTCTTTAGAATTTCATTAAACGAAATTATTAAAATTGCAAAACAAATTACCCTCGGATTGTATCGTTTGCACGAGAATAATATAATTCATTGCGATTTAGTAAGTATTAAAAGTTTTTTTATATTTGATTTATTATTATGTGTATTATTATGTGTAAATTGACAATTCAATAATTTATTTAGCATCCTAAAAATATTTTAATAAATGACGGAAAATTTTTAATTGCGGATTTTGGTTTAGCACGGAAAGTAAATGATAGTTTCATTTCTTCAATCGCAACTTCGCATGGTGCACCTGCATACATTGACCCCCTATGCCATCAACCTCAAGTGCCTCAAATAAAACGTAACAAAAAATCCGATGTTTATAGTTTAGGTGTAATATTTTGGGAGCTTACTAGTGGAACTGTCCCATTTGATAATGCTATAAATGGGCTTGCCATATGTATTCAAATATTACAAGGCTACCGACATGATATAATTCCTGATACGCCACTTAATTTTGCTGGGCTTTATCAAAAATGCTGGGACATTGATCCACAGAAACGTCCAACAACAAAAGAGATTTTGGAGATTCTTAATAAAATATCAGAAGAAATCGTAGCCGAAAAATTTATTACAAATGATAATCGATATCCTGCACCTATTTTAACCAGGAATGGCACACCTAATTTATTATCTGTCGGACCATCTGTTCGGATATTAAATGAGCCCAATTTAAAAAATCTAAAAAAATCTTCTACGGACGATGCGATTGAGCTAAAAGCTCAAGGATTAATTCTTTATGAGACGAATAACTACGAAGATTCTCTAAATCTTTTAAGCAAATCATTAAAAATCAATCCAGATGATGCAGACGCGCTAAAATTTCGAGGATTAACCTATTTTAAACAAAAAGAGTACGAAAAATCACTTGAAGATTTAACTAAATTCTTAAATATAATAGATAATGATTTAGCTTCGTTAATATCCCGAGGTCAAATATATTATATGTTAGGCCGCTATGAAGAATCACTTGCAGATTTAACTAAATCGCTAATAATAGATCCAAATAATACTATAGCACTAAAGGCTCGAGGACAAACGTATTATATATTAAAACGCTATAAAGAGTCTCTCACGGATTTAAATAAATTAATTGAATTTGAACCAAATGATGCAAGTGCAATAAGTTTTAGAGGACAAGCATATTATATGCTAAATCAATATAAAGAGTCTTTCGCAGATTTAACTAAGTCTTTAGAAATTAATTCAAACAATGCAGTCGGATTAAGGTTCCGGGGACAAATATATTATAAATTATCAAACTATAAGGAATCTTACGTCGATTTAACTAAATCGTTGAATCTTGAATCTAACAACACAGATGCGTTAAGGTTTCTAGGCTATTCTTGTTTTCAATTGAAAAAATATGATGAATCTCTTAAAAATTTAACAAAATCATTAGAAATTGACTCTAGCAATACGATTTCTTTATAATTTCTGGGAAAAACATATTATGAACTAAAAAAGTATGATAAGTCTGTTGAATGTTTGACCAATTTGTTAAAATTCAGTTCAGACGATCTTGATGCATTAAGAACTCGAGGATTAGCTTATTATATGCTTGAAAAATATGATAATTCTCTTGAAGACTTAACTAAAGCATTAGATTTAGATCAGCATAATGCACATGCATTAAGATCACGAGGGCAAGTATATTATTGCTTAGAAAATTACGAAAAATCTCTTGATGACTTTACGATGTCATTAAAATTCGAGGAAGATAACGCATTTGCATTAAATACTCGAGGACAAATATATTACAAGTTAAAACATTACGAGAAGTCTCTTGCAGACTTTTCTAAATTATTAAGCTTTAATCCGATTGATGCAGTGACGTTAGGATATCGGGGACTAACCTATTTTGCACTAAATAAATATGAAGAATCCCTTAAAGATTTAACAATTTCATTAAAAATTAATGAAAAAAATACTATTGCCCTATTGTTTCTGGGAAAATCTTGTTATAAATTGGATAGATACAAAGAATCAGTAGAGAATTTAACAAAATTATTAGATATTGAACCAGAAAATTTGGACGCATTAAAAACTCGATTGCAAGCATATTATATGCTGTGTGACTATAATAATTCGATTAAAGATTTAGATAAAGTATTAAAGATTGATCCAAATAATGCAGAGTTTCTAAAGTTTCGAGGATTAGCCCATTATAATTTAGGACAATATAAAGAATCACTTAATTATTTAACAGAATCGCTAAAAATTGAACCAAATAATTCACTCACGCTAAGGTCACGAGCACAAACGTACTATATGTTAAAACGCTACCATGAATCTCTTGTTGATTTAAATAAATCAATAGAATTTGATCCAAATGAAGCAAGCGCATTAAGTTTTCGAGGACAAGCATATTACATGCTAGATCAGTATGAAGAGTCTCTTGAAAATTTAACTAGATCTTTAGAAATTAATTCAAACAATGCGATTGCACTAAGATTTCGAGGACAAATACATTACAAATCAAACAGATATAATGAAGCTTATACCGATTTAATTAAGTCATTGATGCTTGAACCTAATAACGTAGATGCGTTAAAGTTTCTAGGTTATTCTTGTTTTAATTTAAATAAATATGAAGAGTCTCGTGAAAACCTAACGAAGGTATTGGAAATTGATTCTGGTAATTCGGTTACTTTGAGAATTTTGGGACAAACATATTATGAATTAGGAATGTACAATGAATCTCATAAAAGTTTAGCAAGATCATTAGAAATTGATCCAAAAAATCTTGATGCACTAAGGACTCGAGGATTAGCATATTACATGCTCGGAAAATGCGAAGATTCGCTTAAAGACTTTACTGATGCATTAAATTTAGATCGATGTAATGCGTATACGTTAAGATCTCGAGGACAAGTATATTATTACTTACAAATTTATGACAAGTCACTTGACGACTTAACGATGTCATTAAAATTCGAAGAAAATAACACATTTGCACTAGTAACTCGAGGACTAACATATTATAAGCTAAAACGCTATGAAGAGTCTCTTGAAGATTTTTCTAAATTATTAGAATTTAATCCGGATGATGCGATGACGTTAGGATATCGGGGACAAACTTATTTAGGGTTAAAACAATATGAAGAATCATTTAATGATTCAATAAATTCATTGCAAATTGATCCAAAAAACACTATTGCACTGTTAGTCAAGGGAAAATCTTGTTTCAGTTTAGAAAGATATGATGAATCTCTAAAAAGCTTAACAGAATTATTAGACATTGAACAAAAAAATGTTGATGCATTAAAAACACGAGGCAAAGCTTATTATATGCGCGAAAACTATAAAAACTCACTCGAAGATTTAGATAAAGTATTAAAGATTGACCAAAATGATGCAGAGTCCCTGAGATTTCGAGGATTAGCACATTATAATTTAGGAAGTTATATTGAATCGCTTAATGACTTAACCGAATCGTTAAAACTAGAGCCAAATAATTCATTTACACTAAGATCACGCGGACAAACATATTATATGTTAAGACGCTATAATGATTCTCTCGCTGATTTAAATCGATCAATTGAATTTGAACCAGATAATGCAAACACACTAAATTCTCAAAAACAAACTCATTATGTGCTAAAACATTATCAAGAGTATCTTGAGTATTTGACTAAATCTTTAGTAACTAATTCAAATAATGCGGTTGCATTAAGGTTTCGAGGTCAAACAAATTATGTTTTAGAATACTATGTTGAGTCTTGTGCAGATTTAACTAAATCATTGAGGCTTGAACCTAATAATGCAGATTCACTAAGATTTCTCGGTTATTCTTATTTTAAGATGAACAATTATAAAGAGTCTCTTAAAAGTTTGGCAAAGTCATTAGAAATTGACTCTGGCAATGCAGTTACTTTACGATTTCTAGGACAAGCTTATTATGAGTTAGGGATGTATAATGAATCGCTTAGAAATTTAACAAAATTTTTAGATATTAATCCAGAGGATTTTAAAGCCTTAAAAACTCGAGGATTAGCATTTTATAAGCTCGGAAGGTACGAGAATTCTCTTGAAGACTTAACTAAAGCATTAAATATAAATCATTGTAATGCGTACATATTAAGATTTAGAGGACAAGTATATTATTATTTAGGAGATTATCACAAATCTCTTGAAGACTTAACAATGTCATTGAAATTTGAGCAAAATAACGCATATGCACTAAGAACTCGGGGGAAAACTTATTACAAGTTAAATCGCTACGAAAATTCTCTTGAAGATTTAAATAATTCACTAAAAATTGATCCGAATAATGAAATTACGATAAGATCACGAGGACAAACATGCTGCAAATTAAAACTCTATGAAGAATCTCTTGCAGATTTTTCTAAATTATTAAACAACAATCCGAATGATGCAGAGACGTTAGGATATCAGGCACAAACTTATTTTGAGTTGGAAAACTATGAAGTATCCCTTAGAGATTCAGTGAAGTCATTAAGAATTAATGCAAAAAACACCATCGCAATATTGGTTCAAAGTAAATCTTATTTCAAATTAGGAAAGTACGAAGAATCTCTAAGAAGCTTAACTAGATTATTAGATATTGAACCTGAAAATGTTGATGCATTAAAGACTCGAGGACAAGTGTATTATATTCTTGAAAGATATGAAAATTCACTTAAAGATTTAAATAAAGCATTAGATATCGACTCATACAATGCAGAGTCCTTAAGATGTCGAGGGTTAGTTTATTATAATTTAGGAAAATCTAATGAATCAATTGAAGATTTAACAAAGTCATTGGAAATAGAGCCGAATAATCCATTTGCACTAAGATCTCGCGGACAAATGTACTATACATTAAAGAACTATGAAAAATCTCTTGAGGATTTGAACAAATCGATAGAGTTTGAACCAAAGAATGCAAATGCACTAAATTTTCGAGGACAAACACATTACATGCTAAATAATTATAAACAGTCTCTTGATGATTTAACTGAATCTTTAAAAATTAATTCAAATAATGCAGCCGCATTAAGGTTTCGAGGACAAACATATTACGATTTAGAATGCTATGATAAATCTTATGAAGATTTAACTAAATCATTGAAGCTTGACCCTAATAACGTAGAGTCACAAAGATATCTAGGTTACTCTTGTTTTAAGCTGAAACGATATAAAGAATCTCTTGATAACCTAACAAAGTTATTAGAAACTGACTCTAAGAATGCGGTTACTCTGAGATTGCTGGGGCAAACTTATTACGAGTCTAAAATGTATGATGAATCTCTTAAAAGTTTAACATGTTCGTTAAAAATTAGTCCAGGCAATTTTGACGCACTAAGAACTCGAGGATTAGTTTATTATATGCTTGGAAAATATGAAAATTCTCTTGAAGATTTAACGAGAGCACTAGAATTAGATCAGCATGATGCATATGCATTAAGATCTCGAGGATTAGTATACTATTATTTAGGAGATTACGAAAAATCTCTTGACGACTTAACGATTTCATTAAAATTTGAGAAAGATAATACATTTGCATTAAAAATTCGAGGAAAAGTGTATAATAAGTTAAAACGTTATGAAGAATCTCATGCAGAATTTTCTAAATTATTAAGTCTTAATCCAGTTGATGCGATAATTTTAGGACATCGAGGGGAAGCCAATTTTGGTTTAAAAAATTATGAAGAATCCCTTAATGATTCGATATATTCATTAAAAATTGATCCAAAAAACACTATTGCACTGTTGGTTCAAGCACAATCTTATTTCAAGTTAAAAAAATACAAAGAATCTAAAAATAGCTTAACAAATCTATTAGATATTGAACCAGAAAACATTGACGCATTAAAGACTCGAGGACAAGCATATTATATGCTTGAAAGATACGAAAATTCACTTAAAGATTTAAATAAGGCATTAAAGATCGACCCAAATAATGCAGAGTCCCTAAGATGTCGAGGGTTGGTTTATTATAATTTAGGGAAGCATAACAAATCAATTGAAAATTTAACAAGATCACTTGAGGATTTAACAGAATCACTAAGGATAGATGATAATAATCCATTAGCGCTAAGATCTCGAGGACAAACATACTATATGTTACAACGCTATGATGAATCTCTTGTTGATTTAAATAGATCGATAGAATTTGAGCCAAATAATGCAAATGCCCTAAGTTCTCGAGGGAAGACGCATTATATGCTGGGTCATTATGAAGAGTCTCTTGCAGATTTAACTAGATCTTTGGAATTTAATTCAAATAATGAAGATGCATCAAAATGCCGGGTTCAGGTTTATTGCACGTTAAAGGACTATGAGAAAGCCCTGGTAGATATAAATAAGTTGTTGTTAAAAGGA
The DNA here is from genome assembly GCA_003550325.1 of Gigaspora rosea. Lineage (NCBI taxonomy): Eukaryota > Fungi > Glomeromycota > Glomeromycetes > Diversisporales > Gigasporaceae > Gigaspora > Gigaspora rosea. Next base: position 90,346 of record QKWP01001002.1, read on the forward strand.
TCAAAAAATACATTTTCATATAAAACTAAAGAATATAGATCTTTATTTGAAAATTTAGTCAAGTCTTTAAACATTGACTCAAATAATATCAAAGAGCTAAAGTCTTTAATACAAACAAAAAAGTAGGTTTTGAATGTGTAAAATAACATACCTTAACATCTACTTTTTGTGCAAAATTATGCATATTGTAGCGGTTTTTAAAAATTATCATCACGATAAAATTGTATGTATGTGTAATTAAAAATTTTTTGATTTTAATCCTAACCCATTTTGTTTTTTATTTAAGACAAATATTTACATATAAAAAAAAAAATGTTATATAGTATATATGTGTGATATTTATATGCTAAAAAAAGAAATTCGCGCGGCTTTTTGATAATAAATAAAACAGAGATTAAATCTAACTTTGAAATTAATCGATGAATGAAACACAGTTTTGATTTACAAAGTACAAATATTAATCATATCATTTGAAACTCCTTGCATAATTAATCATATCATTTGAAACTCCTTGCATAATTAATCATATCATTTGAACTCCTTGCATAATTAATCATATCATTTGAAACTCCTTGCATAATTAATCATAATTGTTATGTTCGGTACCATTTGGCTAATGGAATGGAGATATGGCCAAAGTTTGCGATTTGGGTTTGGGATTTGTCCATTTTTTCCACATGGGATTTTCAGTCATGACTGGAAATCCAATTTGTCAGGGCTTGTCCATGGATAAATCCCATATTTTGCCAACAAATATAGTTGCGATCTGCTCATATTGTAAACAAATCCTTTGCAGATATAAAAACATTATTGATTTTCATGTAGACTAAGAAATATAATCCTTCTTTTGAGATTTGGTCAAATTTTTGAATATTTGATTTAAAATTAAGATACTGATACAAAAAAAAAAATTACGACCTTATACAATATACAATCTGATATAATTACATATATCTAAATGGATATATTTTAAGTTTATTTTTGAAGATAATTATGCACATTGCAGTGGCTTTTAAGCCTTAACAACAATCATAATATTATAATTAAGAAATTTTATGTGATTTTATTAGGTTAAACTAATGCAATTAGAGTTTTTCATATTAGAGTAAGATATAATATAGAAAAATATCAGTATATATTGTTTTTTTTTAGTTTAAACATTAAATAATCTAAATCCAAAGAGAACAAAATGATAACTCAAGACTTATTGCCAATCCAGTTACTCAGGCGTTTCTCTATCTGTGTTATTGCGAGTAAGAGTTTTCTCTTTCCGTTTTTTTTCATAATATTTGTAACCTCCTATAATAACAATAATAAGAATGATAAAACCAACAATAGGACAAATAATAATGGCTAATTTAGTATTATTGCTAGAGGTAAATGGAGGATTCTTTTCAAATTGGGTTATCCATGTGTAATTTGAAAGATTCATTATATATATGTCAGCTGATGTCTCGTTTGAAGGTCCTAAGTCACTGGTAATGTTACCTAAATTTATTTTTTAAAAAAGGTTGTTAAATGTAAATATAAAGTGTTTTTAAATTTATTTGAATGGCATTGTTTATCAAGATCTATTTATTTTGTATTATTATAATTTTGTAAAAATAATATCACTTCTATTATGCGTAAAAAGAAAATTATATATAGTTTGATTTGAGTTATGGGACTTCATAGCTAAACAATAATAATATTTGATTTAGGATAGAAAATAAGATTAATGTTTTTTATAACCCTGATAAACTATATATTAATTCCCGTTCGGTATGAGTGATATTATTTTTTTGACCAAGAACCTTAAACCGTGCAAATGATGTAGTGTCGCGCCTGAAGTTAGCATTTGCAACTTCAAACACTTGAAATTACACTTGCATAAAATTACCTACTAATGCGTGCAAGGTGATCTAATTTCAGGGCTAATTTCAGTCAAGTGCAATTTCAGGCACCTGAAGTTATAACTTCAGGCACGACATAGCAAATCGTAAATGGTCATCCTATGAAAAACACGCAATATACGCATATTTACAAGATTTCATAATACACATATTCTATAATAAATATTATTGAATGAGAATAAATAATTACCAAATGCAACAATCATATAATTTTGATAAACTGTTGCTGTATGAAAAGATACTTTAGGAGAGCCAGAAGTTTGAGGTGATAAATATTGGAAGGGTTCAGATTTAACATCCAACAATACGAAAATCGGATATGCTGTAGTCTGGTTAAGTCCATAGCTTTGTGTTCCTCCTAATATGACAATAGTATGATTATCTGGTGCTTAAAATGTTAAGCATAATGATAATAATAATTTAGAATTATAATAATTTAAAAGCTATATGTACGAAGATAATATGCATGATAATTAATATATTTTTAATACAGTATACCTAGAACAGCGGTGTGTCCAACACGAGGATCAATGTTTATTGTCGGATCATGATTGTTTGCATACTAGAATAAAAATAATTTGCTTATTTTATTTAACTGAAATTTTTAAAGAAACAGAAACTTTTATGAAAAGTAAAGATACCTTCATTGACCAGGTTAATTTTTTAGTATCAAAAACATTTATCTAAATTAGAGATATCAAAAATTTTTTAAAACTATACATGTATAAAGAGCATTGCGATAAATATGAGTATCGTGATAATAATGTTTTATAACTAAATGATCAGAACCAATATTTTATCATATACTTTGATTCATTAAAATGAATAGAGTATCATAGAAATAAATTAATTTCTGATCAATTTATCACAATATTCATATTAGCGAATAGCTTACTCACTTCATTCATAAGTATACGTGTAGAATTTTGGCCAGGAGCTTCTTGAGTAACACCTCCTATGTAAATAATTGTTCCATCAGGCATTAAAGTTGCAGTGGAATGACTTCGTTTATATGGAGGATTAGTTGATGAAAGATTCATCCAAGTCAATGATAAAGTGTTAAATGTGAAAAAATCATCAAATATTGTGAATACATTTGAACCCATATCCAATTCTACTCTTCCACCAAATATATAAATTACACCACTTTGATCAATAATGGTTGCAGTGGATCGACGCCTGGGTAATTGTGTTCCTACAGTTTGACTAAGGCCCCATTCTTGAGAATTCACATTATAGACCCAAAGGATAGAATTTGTTGTATTATAACCAGACGTCACCATATTTTGCTGCACTCCACCAACAAGAAATACACGTATACCACCGTTTCCTTTTACGGTTGTTCCCTTTTCACAACCAAATGGCATTCTAGAGGTATCAGAAAGATCTTTGAACGGAAGTAAATCAACAGTAAATGATGAAGAAAGGTCCAAATAGAACACTTCGTCTGATAAATTGTATTGATGAGTTAGGTTCCAAACAGGTGAAGTCATAGGTATAGGTCGTGAGCCACCAAAGAAATAAAGTTTATCATCAATCAATGTGGCCATGTGGCCACCGCGAGGTTCAGGCTTAAATGAATAGACATTGAAAAAATTCTGTGATAAAATAAAAATTATACTAAACAAAAAAATTAAATCATTGAAATTCGTAGACAACATATTTCTGAAACTGGTTTAGAGATAAAAAAATTAATATTTAACACCGTTACGGTACATATAATTTAATTTATTGCATGGTGTTACGATGAGAATTTCGGAAAATATTTAAAAAAAATCGAGTTTGTAATATCGGACTTTTGTTACACGAAATAACCTTTTTCCTTTGTTTACGATTGTTTAAACCATAATTTATAATGTATTGAAATTACCTATTTCTACTTAAATTAGATTATTCGGAATCCACTGGGTAGGTGATACTGTTTAGCTCCGATAACAACAAATGAAGCAGCTTAACAATTACTTTTTGCTAGAAAAATGACATTTGGAGCTATCCTAGTATGACCTATAAAAAAAAACAAATGTAGCTATGTTATAGTTGAAACACAAATTAACAACGATCATGATAAAAATTAGGTCTAATGTTTTTCGCATATTTGATAATTAATTACTATCCCTATGCGCTCATAAACGATAATGTTTTTATTAAGTACTTAGTAGTAGCTGAAATAAAAATGTATTCTTTACTGTTTAAAATTTGAATAAACTGTTTTTATTTCATGATATACTGTATAATTTATCGAAATCTATATTAGAAATTTCAAATTGAAGATTGCAAATAACTCTGCCTTTATATATTCTAATATTAATCAAAAAATTTTAATGTTTGTATCATTCAAACCTCGTAGTGAACTGAATAACCATTATTTAATAAAAACTTCCTTGTAATTTACATGTTTGTAATATATATATGTGTTTTTTTTAAAAAAAAAAGCTCGCTTTACAAGTTAATGGCAAGTGAAAATTTGATGTTACATCACTATTATTTTTTATTTTTTTATGGACGATGCTAGAACAGCTAACGACTCTCCAAAGGATCATTTCCCTAGCATCTATAAATGCATTGTTCTCTAAATGTACATAGAAGTTGGGCACAAATTGCATTTAGGGAATAGAGTGGTTTTTTCACCGGCTCTTATCATTGCCTGATTTCATAATTACAAAACTAGTAACAGGTAGATCATTAATAAATTGGTTTGGCAAAATGAAATCGTTTATTTCAAGGCATTAAGTATATATTGTATATCTTTTTTTAGTCAATATGAAAGAAACAGGAAACAATCGGTATTGAACAACGTAATATTTGTTACATACGTACCATTTTTTATCTTAAACATATCGCCATACAAATTCCCTTATTTGTATACCTTTAAATTATGATACCGATCTTTATTTAGTATAGCATTCATATCGTGTTACTTTTGTGCATGAAATAACTTCGTTGCCAAGACTTCTAATTTTAGTCTACAGGCACATGATTTGCATTCATACGAAAATATTTGTTAATTTTTCTCTGTATTGTATAAGCACGAAATAACGCGCAGCGCATTGTTAAGAATTTTGGCCCGAATTAAGGCCATGCAAAGTTAATTTTTGTTTTGTACTACCCGCCGACCCATTTTTTCAATTTCAAAAAAAAAAATAATAATAATAAAAAATAAAAACAAATTTTTTTTTAGATCCCAATTGTAAAATTGTTCGATTTTTGACATTTATTTTTTCCGCTATTCTCATCCGGTGTCACCCGAAGACCTTAATTTCCCGTAATTGTCCGATAGGGATGCCAGAAAAATATTACTGCCGACCCAAACTTTTGATTTCTTATTGTCCAAACCGAAAAATTAACCGTGCATAACCTTAGATGTGAATATTATTCTATTATTTACAGTAAATTAAAAAAAAACCGACCGACCCAAGTTTTCAGATTCCAAGTAATGCAAAACAAAAAATCAACTTTGCGTGCCTAACTTAATTTAGGCTGAAATTCGAAATTACACCCCTGCGCGTTATTTCGGATTTATACGGTATATATTTTTCCCATATTTTTGTTAGTTTTTCTTTGTTAAGTGGCTGAAAATGGGGTTGAGACTTATTTATATATATATATATTTTTTTTTTTAAAAAAAAAACCGACTTTCGTTTGTTACGCGCGCTTTGTATTTTTAAGATTTAAAAAATCGTCTTCCATTTGTCATGCATAGTGATGTGCCATTTATATGATACCTGAAAAATTTTACTAGGAGCGGAGTGCAACGAAGTGCATGGTTAAGTAGGAAGTGAAAGGGTGTATCCGAATTCTAGGATCTGATTGGATGACAAATTCATGTGATTTATTTATAGTATGGTGCTCTTGTTGTACGAATTAGGTGATCAAATTTTATAATACTGTATCGATATTAATGTTATTGGTGCTAAAAATTTAAAATCGAATTAGGTGTTGTGTATTTTAAAATGGCTTACCGTTATTAACCGTTTGATTACAGCCCTGTAGGTAAGCGAATATTGCATAAAAGACTAGCGTTTCAATGATGAATAGACTAGTGATGCCTGGCGAAATGACGAAACCTGACGAAACCATAAGTTTCGTCAAGTTTCGTCATTGACAAAACTTATGATTTCGTCAGTGTCATGATTAAAAATTCTCATAGATTTATTTTTTTATATTATTTTTGTTTTATATTTTCTTTTATCTGCCTATGTATTTTGTTTACCTGTATTATTAATTTTACTGTTGTATTAGTAAATTAATTAATTATACTAAAAAGGAAAAATCTAGATGTGGCTTGGTGGCTTAGAACTAAAAATCGTGAATACGCGATAATTATCACGAGTACGCGATTACCCAAGCCCACAAATAGTCCGCCACTCACGTATACATGGTAAAATCGCGAGTTCGTGAAATTTATCGCGAATACGTGAAAATTATCACGAATACGTGGAACCCTCAGAATGTAAATAAGACCTGAAAATTTTAATAAAGTAAAACTAAGTTCGACTTCCATTTTTAAACATTCGATATAATAAATAAATACTTATCTTTTGAATTTGACTTTAACCTTAATAATCCTTGCGAGACTCAATTCGACAGACTGAATTGACTTGTAACTTCATAACGTGATATTATAACTCGAATTTGTGTAATGAATTTTGTAAATCCTTTTGTCACATGATTTAATTTCCCTTCGAACTTCGTGTATGATAAAGTTTCATGCATTGATATAGTTATAATAGAAATATTGCTTTCTTTAGTATTATAAGTACTAGTTGTTTCATTTGATATCCCTTACCTGATTCAAATAATTTTTCTGAAGATCCTGGAAATTATTGGATCACCTTAACGCATCAGCTTAAATATCACTTTACCTAAACCCGTGATACACATTTTGATCCCACCTTACAATTATAATATACCTTATTATTGTTATTATTGATATCATTTTATTGATATCCCCCCATATTAGCATCACAGGTGTCAGCGTCTTTGTATTATTGTGGTAATTCAGTGATAGAGCATCCCTTCGCTCTCCATGTATTATATATTTAAACTTTTCCCATACCCCGTGATCGATACATTAAAACATTTATATACCTCTACCGTAATCGGTTGGAGCTTTAAATTGGCACTATTGTCTATATTGTTTTACCGCTCTCCCAAATCAACCGTTACATTTGGTGCCAGTTGTGTGGAATTAAAATCAACCACCCGACCTTTTCTTTAAATAAAAATATTTACATTAGTTTTTCGTTATATAAAATTCGAAAATTTCATAAATTATAAACTTATCTTAGAATAAAATATGGCTCAACGTAGTCAAATTTCACAGCCTGTAAACCCTCTGCAGCTACCAAATCTGGCTCAATGACCTAATCTGGCAAACCCACAGCAGCTGTCTAATCTCCGCAGCAACCTAACCCGCCCCAGCAACCACTGCAGGTCCAAATTCAACAGCCTCAACAGCCACCTAATCTACCCCAGGACAGCAGCAGCCTAATGCTCTGGATAACCTTGCTGCTCAAATTGGCCAATTAATACAGCAAATGCAGGTGGCACCTGCACCTCAAATTAATTACAATGCTCCTAATAGAGAACTTAGTCTGGTTTCTTACTCTGACTTTTTGGGTGGTGACCAAGCCCCTCTTACCTGGTTTGACGAAGTCGAAAAAGCCTTTGTCACTAATCTAATTAATGATGATTGATGTATCCCTATTGTTGTTCCATATTTGAAAAATTCAGCTGCTACTTGGTGGGCTACCAATCAACGACAACCTAATCCTATTAATGCCTGGAATGACTCTGTGCATCAGGATCAGAGTTTTCGTCCTAATTTTATTACTCAATTCGAACTCCCGCATTAGAAGGAAATTGGTTTGCGCAGCTAGCCACTCGAAAACAACAACTTAACGAGGATTTGGATACTTACTATACTGCTATTCAGGAGCTTTTACATTATGTAGAATTTGGGAACCAGCAGTATCCTAAGACTGCCCGTGCACAGATTTTCCTTAATGGATTAAGACCAGAAATAGTTCTTGCTGTTGCTCCGTCTACTCCCAATACGTTACAAGCAGCCTATTGTTATAGAATAGGTTTCTTGTTAGATACAGAGTAAAGCGAAGTTTTACAGTTTTACAGTTTTACAGTTTTACAGTTTTACAGTTTTACAGTTTTACAGTTTTACAGTTTTACAGTTTTACAGTTTTACAGTTTTACAGTTTTATAGTCTTACAGTTTTACAGTTTACAGTTTTTACAGTTTTATTATTATCTTTATATTATTATTGTATTATTATATTATTTTATTACTCGCTTGAAAGATATATAAACTCTAGCTTTTTGACCTTCTATACATTAGCTTTTAGCTTAGACTCAGATTCCTCTCCTCTTTCCTCTAATGCCTAAACATAATTATATCTCTTGCATAATATTATTTAAATAAGTAAAATATATCTTTGCCAAATAAATATACCTTGTTAATTAGTAAATATAAACTGAACCGCTCTAGTAAAGTAATATTCCACTTCCACACCGCTTCATATCTTCTCTGACCCTTACAAGATCCCTGTCGCTGTGTGCTGTGTTGCAAGTACTATATAGAAGGCTATAGTCGCTTGTAACATTTTGGTGCCTTCTGGCAGAAAT
>QKWP01001002.1:100213-136893 GCA_003550325.1 Gigaspora rosea
TCAACTAGATATTGTTCAGCCCCAGATAATTGGAGCTTATCCTGACCAAGAAATTGTCGAACCAGAAATTCATCAAGAAATAAATTTAGCAGAAGAAAATTTAAAAGAAATAAATTTAGACAGAATTTTAGACGAATTAACAGAAGTACAAGAAGAAATAAATTATCAAGAAGAACCAGAAGAAGAAGAAATAAATTATCAAAAAGGACAAGAAGAAGAAGAAGTACACTCAGAACCAGAATCAGAAGGAACTATGAAGACGAAGAATCAGAACCAGAATTAAACATGGGAGATCAAGCTTTAACTGCTGCTGCTCAAGCTATGACTGCTCTTGCCAATGCCCTTGAACAAGGTGGTGAGAAGTCCCTTATTAAAATAGACTATTATCGTGGTGACGGAACTCAGGACCCAGTTACCTGGGTTGAGGAATTTGAACGAGCTGCTAAAGCTAACCACTGAAGCCCTGCTCGCCAATTGGAGTTAGCTGCTGCTTAATGAAGGACAATGCCCAGGAATAGTTTTCTAGCCTTGCTAATGCTCCAACCCATTTTTATCACAACCAGCATGGCCAGAATGTAAATGGTGCTAATATCTATAGCTTTACTCACCTGTTCAAAGAAAAATTTAGCACTACCAAGCAAAAGGCTGCTTGGCAAAAACAACTTTTTGAAATCAAACAGGCACAGACACTGTTGATACTTACGTTAGCCGCTTTAAGCAACTAAAAGGACGCGTAGACCCTCTCAATAATTTCCCAGCTGCCGTTATGATCCAGTTCTTTATCCAAGAATTGCGACCTGAATATGCTATGAATGTCAAAGCTGCTGAACCTGCTAACTTGGCTGCTGCTATTACTGAAGCACGTAAATGGGAAATAGGATGGATGATGGCTTCTGAACATAATGCTAATGATACCAACCAAGCTATCGAGCGCCTTACTGAACAAATTGCCAAGCTCAGTATAAATCTCACTAAAAAACAAGCTGCACCTCCTACTGTTACTCCTGCCTACTACACCAACCAAAGTAAGACCGACCCAATCCAATGCTAGAAATGCCACATGTTATTATTGTGGACAAAAAGGACATTTCATCCGGAATTGCCATACTCGATACCAGAACAACAGGAAGGACTACCAAGGATACCAATCCTGAGATAGAAGTAATAATTATTCCTCTAGGAATTACTGATCTTATGATAGATCCAGATCCAGAAACAGAAGCCAATCCAGGGATAGAAATGATAACCGCTCTGGATATGACTGATCCAGGAGCCGAAGCCAGTCCCGTGATTGATACAGGAATAACCGGAATCCCCGCTCTTCTGATCAATCCAGATCACGCAATCGATCATCTACTCCCTACCCTCATGATATTTACACTCTTGACACTGCCAATGACTATACCTACGAACAATTCGAAGCCTTTTTAGTTAATGACTCTATTAGGATTGCTGTCGCCAATTATTTAGTTGAAAATCCTAAAACTACCCAGATTCAGACACCTACCTATACCACTCCTGTCAAATGCAATATCAAACTGAATGGAAAACCTTACTATGCTGTAATTGATAGTGGTGCTGCTGTTAGTATGATTTCTAGCCAAGTTGTAAAGAACTTGGATTGAAAATAGAAGCACCCTCTTCTAGCCTAATTGTCTCAGCTACTGGACCCTCTGTTCGACCCCTAGGCATAATTAAAAACCTACCAATTGAAATTGAAGGAACCACAATTCCCATGGATGTTGAAGTGATGAATGCTACCTCTTATTTATTACTTTTAGGAAATGACTGGTCATAAAAGGTAGATGCTACCTACAGTTGGAAAAATAAGGCTTACACTCTCAGATGGAACAAAAAGACAATTCTTGTGCCTACTACATATAAACACAACCAACCTTTACCTGCCCAACCAACCATTACTGACGAAAAGGAACTAGAAACATTTGAACAGGAATATCTCTGTCCAAAAGAAGCTTATGTGGTAGAAATTGAACCCGATAATTGGACAACTGTTACCCACATATCCAGAACCAGCACCTCAATTACTAAACAAAAATGTGGACGCTGTTACTCCTACAACCACCTTTATACTGACTGTCCAAACAATGAATGTTACAGATGTTGTCACTATGGACACCTAGCTGCACATTGCCCTAAACAAGCCACCAAACGGAATGTTTGCAAAACCTGCTCTCAACCCGGACATCTGTATAAGGACTGTCCTGATAACCTATATTACCAATGCAAACAGTATGGACATATCAGTGCTAACTGCCCCCTGATGACCCAGATTCTTGAAAACCAACGATATCAATATGGATGTCAACCTCAGGACGTAAATGCTAAATGCTTACCTACTCATTCTCCTTTCAGGACTCACCATTGTTGCAAATGCAAGGTACCCAACTGACCAGAAGATATTTGACCCTTGGAGCAAATCTTGGTTTGCAAAGGATGTTGGATTGACTTCCATGAGACCTAGATCCAGAAGATCCACGAAGTATAGAGTTCTTCACTAATGGTAAAGGCTGAGGAACGCTAACGGAATGTAAGCTTTGTAGAGAGCAAGGTATTAGATCCAAAATGATTAAACTCAATTCTATCCAGAAGATACCCGATTCTGTAATCTTGAATGCTTGTATGCATATAAAGCTGCTAAGGATGTAGAATGGAATTCTAACTAAAATCTATGGACTCGAATACGCTATTATACCGAATCCACCAGAAATGCAGGACATGCATATGACCTTAACCAAAGTCGAATTTATCGACTCGCCCAAATACAGATTGGAGAAAGTGATGAAAATCTCGCTCATGCTCTGGAGCCCCAGGCTGCTGACCTGTCTAACCAAGACTATATCTATAATGAAGTCAATGTTATCATGAGAGCCTCCCAAGTACAATTGAGTGAAACTGAAAAGGAAACTCTACAAAGAATCTTAGAAGAATCCTTTGATACTAGTCATCCAGATTTTGATCAAAGGAAAGCCATGGAAAACTTGCAAAAAAATTTCCAAGGAACCGTTGGACTCTGTAAGGAATGTATTATGGCCAAAAAGAACACTGAGTTAGCACAATTTGACTCCTATTGTAAGGAATGTTATAAAGCACTTCACTCTCCTCCAGACCCAGAAGTTCTATCTTCTCCAACCTCTTCAACACCAGAATCACCTATCGTTGCACCAATAAAAACTGTGTCAACAACTTTAGAATCCACAGACCTAGTCCCCCTTCTTCAGGAGCAAATTAGGCAACAGGCCCAAATCATTGCTCTGCTGCAAGAACAAGCTAAAACGTTTGAACACCAGAACCAGACCATAAAGGAATTACAGGCTCGAGTAAATTATTTTGAAAACTTTCACCATCGGTTAAGAGATTTGTATAATGAATCCTCTTTCTCTGCTGCCCTTGATGATAGTGATGCTCAAAATTTTTGAGTCATCCTGAGCAAGATCAAAAACTACTCGAAGATACAGACAATTCTAGACCCAGAATTATTCGAGAAATTTATACTGTGACTCAGGAAATCAAACCAAAAGTAGGACCCTTAACTACTCACCAAGAAGCCCAATTTCAACAACTGCTTCTTGAATTTGCTGATCTCTTTGCAAAGGATATGACCCAACTAGGTAAAACTGACCTAGTCACCCATAGAATTTTTACTGACGACGTACCTCCTGCAGTTCTTGCCCTTATATAGTACCTCTAACTGAACAAATATTTATTAATGAAGAGGTACAATGAATGTTGGATAACAAGTTAATAAAAGAGTCCTCTAGCCCTTGGGCCTCTCCTGTTGTGTTAGTAACAAAGAAAAATGGAAAGAAAAGATTTTGTGTAGATTATAGAAAACTCAATGCCATTACCAAAAAGGACCAATACCCTTTATCCCGAATAGATGAAATGCTTGACTCACTTGCTGGAGCTACCTATTTTTCCACCCTTGACCTCATAAGTGGATACTGGCAAGTAAAAGTACACCTAGAAGATAGAGAGAAAACTGCTTTTATCACTAGATATGGAACATATGAGTTTAACGTCATGCCCTTTGGATTGTGTAATGCCCCTGCAACCTTTCAACGCCTTATGAATAAAGTTTATAAAGGCATAGCTTACAAATATGTGGTAGTATACCTGAATGATACCAATGTCCTCTCACAAACATTTGATGTTCATATTAAACATTTAAAAGAAGTATTCACCAGGATACGTGAAGCGGGATTGAAGTTAAGCATTGGAAAATATAATTTTTGGATGAAAAGCCTACCTTTCCTAGGACATATAATAAAAGAAAAGGAAATCTCTCCAGATCCAGACAAAATAATTGCTGTTCAGAAAATCCAACCTCTAAGAAGTGTTACCCAGCTATGCTCATTCTTAGGCCTCGCTGGATACTATCGACGGTTCATTAAACACTTCTCCTCTATTGCCCATCCTCTTAACCAATTGCTATATAAGGACAATACTTATGAATGGAATGACCAATGTCAAAAAGCCTTTGATGAACTAAAACATCAGTTGACTACTGCTCCTATCCTTATCTACCCTGACTATAAACAAGAATTTATTCTAGCCACTGATGCCTCTTATACTGGATTCGGAGCCACTTTAAGCCAGATAGCTAAGGATAAAAAGAAACACCCTATTGCCTATGCTAGTAAAAGCTTGAAAAAGGAAGAAATGAACTATGGAGCAGCTGAATTAGAATGTACTGCTATAGTATGGGCCATTGAACATTTTCATAAATATTTTGGTACAAGCCATTTCATGCTAGTTACAGACCACTCTGCTCTCAAATGGTTGAAATCTTTTCAACCAAAAGGACATTTAGGACGCTGGATGATGAAACTCCAACCCTATTATTTTACTATTGTACATAAACCCGGAAGAATCCATTCAAATGTTGATGCTCTTTCTCGATTACCGATCCAGACACACTCCTCTACTACTGCTATTACATGAATTTGGACCAATACCAAAATTTAATAGAGTACTTAAAAACAGACACACTCCCCTTTAACTTAACGGACAATGAAAAACGAACAATTATTAATCAATCTAGATATTATAAAGTAAAGGACAAATTATTATATAAAAAGAATCGAAAAGACCCAGACAAACCTATTAGAGTAATCAAATGGACCGAAGTTGAACCTATTCTGTATATGATGCATAGTCATCCTACCGCTGGACATTTAGAAACAGATGCTATGTATTATAAAATATCTGAGCATTACTATTGGGATCAAATGTACAAGGATGTTCAAAATTACGTTCGCTCATGTGAAGTTTGCCAAAAACGAGGCAAAAGCAAAAGAAAAGAACCTCTCCACCCCATTCAAGTTGGAAGAGCCTTTGAACAAATAGGCATAGATCTAGTAGGACCTCTACCAATAACCGCTCGCAACAACCGTTATATTATTGTCGCAACTGATTACCTTACTCGCTGGCCTGAAGCTAAAGCTGTACCAGATACAGGTGCAAAAACTCTAGCAAAATTCATTTTTGAAGAAATTATTTGTAGACATGGAGTCCCCAAGATTATTCTTTCTGATAATGGAAAGAATTTCACTAGTGAAGTTATTAGAATATTGTGTGAAAAGTTTTTAATAAAACACATATTCTCCTCACCTTATCACCCCCAAACCAATGGAATGGTTGAAAGATCAAATAGAACACTTTGCAATTCTCTTGCAAAAGTTACAGAAAATATTGAAGATTGGGACCTAAACATATCTGCTGTCCTATTTGCATACAGAACCAAGAGACATGCAACCACTGGATATACCTCTTTCCACTTAGTATATGGTAGACAAGCTATCCTACCCATTGAAACTGTTATCCCCATAGACCCAGCTGACTCAGATGAAGAAATATCATTAGAAAACAGTATATTACAAAGAGCCTTTGAATTAATAGAAGAATTACCATACCAACTTAATGCTGCCAGAGAAAATACAATTAAATCCCAAAAGAAACAGAAAGTTAGATTTGACTCCAAAATACAGACAGAAGAATTTGAAATTGGAGATAAAGATTGGGTACAAAGAAAAGACATAGAAGCCACTCGCTCTGCAAAGTTTGAAGAGAAAAGAATAGGACCATTTATTATTAAAGAAAAATTAAATAATGGTGCCTATAAACTGTGTACAATAGATGAAAAGACATTAAAGCAATATTATAATAGTGATCGTCTTGTCAGATACTTTGAGAAACAGAATTGGCAACCTATAATTGTCATTTAGAATTTCTAGGAAGAAATTTTTAAAAAGGATGGAAACACAGCCTCAAATATTGTGTATAACAAACAATTCTTTAGAATTTATAAACATAGAAAATCGAATTTTTAATTCCGTAGAACGTTTACCACTAAGGAAAGTCGATCAGTACCGATACGTTTGAGCTGAAATTTTGTCTGTATACCTATCGAAAGATTCCGCTTCTTTTTTACTAAGCTTATCTTAGTACGAAAACACCTCCAGAACTCGCAAATCGTCTTGACGGCATTTTACTTTTGATCTACAAGAAGATTTTGGTCATGTGATCGATGTCCCGAATTTGTAATCACATGATAGACGTTGCGAAATGATGATAGTTTTGTTTTTATTTATCTTTAGTTTAACATGTACAACCATATTTTTATTAGATTAGCCACCTTTGTTCTAAAATTAAAATTTCCAAAAACATTTCTCCTTTTTCGTTTTTCTTCCAGAAACAGAACTTTAATAATTTAAATGGAAACCCCTACACTTCAACCCCAAACCTTAACTGCACTCATAGAACTTGTTAGACAATGGAATCAAGACCCCCTAGCACAACATAATGGTCTTGTTATTACAGGAAGTTATGTTACAGTAACTAATAGAGCTGAAACTTTACTTTCATTACAGTTTTCTACAGAAAATGTAGAACAAAACCAAGATTACCCTGAAGAGACAGTACTTGAACCAGAAATAGATGAAGAAACTTTCACACTTGAACCAGAAACTAGCAATGTTGACCCAGACTCAAGACCAAAGGTTACACTGCTGCAATGATACAAGACTTAAATGAAGAGCAATCAAGTACTCCTTTTCGAACAGAACCTCTTTTAATTTTCACTTGGAAAAACTAAGCTATCGAAATTAAAAATCGATTTAGCCAGGAGATTCGTGGAAGCCAGAGAGAACAACAAATTAGAACTCTCAAAACTTGTTATTACTTGGGACAACTTTTAAAAGAATTTCAAGATAATTCCAAAGTCCTTAAAGAAATGAAGAACCTTTTCAAAGTCTCTCTTGGAAAAAGAAGAGCCTATAATTTATGAAAAGGAGCAAAATGGACATATCAACTTTTCCAACACCGAGACCCCTCCCTGCTTTATCAAACACAATATATTTCATTAAACAACTTGACTCAGTTGACAACTGATAAGTTTGAAAAGTTATTAGATTCAGGAACTCATGGAGTTCATTCTTAAAGGGGACAGAAATGTTATAGAATAGGTTTCTTGTTAGATACAGAGTAAAGCGGAGTTTTACAGTTTTACAGTTTTACAGTTTTACAGTTTTACAGTTTTACAGTTTTACAGTTTTACAGTTTTACAGTTTTACAGTCTTACAGTTTTACAGTTTACAGTTTTTACAGTTTTATTATTATCTTTATATTATTATTGTATTATTATATTATTTTATTACTCGCTTGAAAGATATATAAACTCTAGCTTTTTGACCTTCTATACATTAGCTTTTAGCTTAGATTCAGATTCCCCTCCTCTTTCCTCTAACACCTAAACATAATTATATCTCTTGCATAATATTATTTAAATAAGTAAAATATATCTTTGCCAAATAAATATACTCTTGTTAATTAGTAAATATAAACTGAACTGCTCTAGTGAAGTAATATTCCACTTCCACACTGCTTCATATCTTCTCTGACCCTTACAAGATCCCTGTCACTGTGTGCTGTGTTGCAAGTACTATATAGAAGGCTATAGTCGCTTGTAACACTATGAACGTGCTAAGGCGTACGAAGGTGCTTGTAGGCAGAATCTTCCTTATCTTACTACCCCTGTAAACGCTTTATATTCCGCTCAAATATCATCTTCTGGGTTTTCTCTTCCTGTAATGACTTCCGATTCAGCTCTAGAAAAATTGACAGAAGCAATTAATAAAATGTTAACTCAAATACAAGATAGAAGGTCACCTGCTTCTGCAAGTCCTTCCAGAATAGTTTGTTATAAATATGGACGGGCTGGCCACATAAGTAGAAATTGTTGAGTTCCTTTTCTGGCTAATTTTGTACTACCAAATTTCACACAAAATTACAACCCGGGTGAGCAAGCGTATAACCCCGCCCAACCTCCAGTTTCGGCTACTCGTCCATATCCAAATATAATTCCTCAGAGTCCTACCGTCCCCAGTTGCCCTAATAATATAAATAATAATGTTAATACACCCTTATCTGAGGGTGTGGGAGTCCAAGCGCCAGAGGCCTTACAAGCTCTTCTTACCATGATGGGTAATTTTAACTCCTCTGGTAATCAATATAATAATCAGAGTAGTTCCGAGCCTCTGAATAATTCGACTCATAACAGTCTATGTATCTTGGCATACCGGTTGAAGACGTGCTGCTTTTTGCGGTAGGGTCTCGTACTGATACTCTGCCTTGTACTACTACACACCAAACTAAATGACGCCAGGAAAATGATAGGGACCTAGAGTCAGGAGAGGAGGAGACGTTAGAACAATTGTTACAAAAAGAAAATGAATTAATTAAAGAAAAAGAAGTAAAAGAAAATTTATCTAAAAATATTCCAGAGAAACCTAAGTGAGCTTTGGTAACAAGGCGAAAAGTGCCAGAAGACGAGATGCCGCAAATTTCCTCTCTTGTTCACCCTTATTCTATTATAACTGACTTAAGAAATAAAATAGCCAATATTACTTTTGGGCAGCTTCTCCAAATTGTTCCCTCCCTGCGTGTCGAGTTGATTCGAAGCCTACGATGAAAAAAGGTTCCTCTAAAAAGAAAGTTGAAAGCTAATATTAACATCACCGCGGATAGTAAATCTACTGCCCTTTATTGTAACGCAGTTGTCTTAGGGAGACTATACCTTTGATAGTGGATAGCGGGTCCTCAAAGAATGTTGTCTTTTCTCATTTACTGCAAAATTTAGATATCAAGGTTGAGCGGCCTTCTACCATAAATATGGTAAACGTACATGGAGAAAGTAAGTGACCTTTGGGTGAAATTTCTGACTTTTCTTTCACAGTAGGAGGAGTCGAGTTTCCAGTAGATGTAGTAGTTACTGACGCTAACTCCTATAGCGCTATAGTAGGCAATAACTGGTTACCTAAAGTCCAGGCCAAAATTGACTGGACCACCTCGGAAATGACCCTTACATAGAATGGAAAAGAAATTATGACTCCAGTTGAATTTAGGGTTATTACCCATAACCCCCTAGGAAAAGACCGTCTGACAAAAGTTCGAAATCTAGAAAAAGAAGACCTTGAAGAAGAGAGTAACGATAGTGATGATGAGTATGAAAGTGAGGAGTTGAAGGACCGAATTTATAATTATTCTGGTGTGAAAGATGAAACCTATTTAACTGCACTGGAAAGCTCGTCAGAATCTTCAGGTGGTTCGGAGGTGGTTCTTGAAGCCTCCTCAATGTTTGTCCCTTCTTTTGTGTCTTTCACGCCTGTTCCTTCTTTCCTATTCGTTAAAGATGTAATTAATGATAATGGTGATAATAGTTATAATTCTGATATTATTCGAACCTTACCTATGTATTAGAACGAGAAGAAATTTTACCAGCCGCACCCAATTTTAATAACCTTCCCCTGATAGTGTGTAATGTTCCACAATTACTTTCTATACCTGTACAGGAATATCCTTCTTCACCTAACCTGATAACTTATTATAATTCTTCTATCCGTCCAAATAAATTAATTCCCCCTTTGTAAATCAGACTTCTGTTTCTATATTTTATGAGTCTGACGATTCCGGTAATTTTAGTGATGGGTGGTACCCAACATAAGGGGATAAAATTAAAGAATAGCAGTTTAATAAAAACGACTCGGACGCTGATAGTATAATTGATGAAGCTCGAAGACAGTTGAAAGAAGAAAAATTTAAAATTTCCATAACTACTCCTGAGTACGACTTAGCAGGAAATACTTATTTTCAAAAAGAAGAGGCAAAGCCGGATCCTTGGGGGCATATTCTTGCTGGGTTTACCAAAGAAAGTAACTAGGATCCTATAGTTAATATTTTCAATTATTATTTTGGGGAACAAGCATCTCCAAAAGATACTTATAATATGGGGTGTCTTCAATTAAAAGGGCACATTTTTACATTTTTTTGAAAAATGAGTTTTCGTTAAATTCATATAAATTTTGACATGATTGACTTTTTTTAATTATAAATGAAAGTTGAATTACATAATAAAAAATCAAGATAATGTAAAAAGAAAAATTACATGAGGCCAACACGTCACGAGTTTATCCGATAGTCACCTGCCGTCTTTAACCAATCAATATCGTGAAATTTGATTGATTCCGGATCAGTCCGAAAATCAAAACAAATAATTAAACTCAAATTTCTCAAAATAAAATATATGTAAAAATGGGCCCTTTTAATTGAAGACACTCCATATAGGAGACCTAGAGGGAGAACAATATACTCGGCTCCATAGTTTTTTGGAAGAAAACTCGACGATATTTGCATGGGAAGGGAAAAAGTTAGGACGGACTGCTCTTATTAAGCACCATATTGAAACAGGGAATGCTTTGCCAATAAACATAACCCGTATCGCCATTCGCCTGCGGAAAAAGAAATTATTAAAATAGAACTTACCAAAATGTTAAGGGAAGGATTTATTCAACCTTGTCATAGTCCCTAGACATCTCCAGTCATACTCGTTCCAAATAAAGATGGAGAAACACAGTTTTGTATTGATTACTGTAAACTCAATTTGGTAACTCAGAAAGACAATTATCCAATCCCACGAATCCAAGACCTTTTAGATGCCTTAAATGAATCGTCATGGTATAGTTCTCTCGCCTAGCCAGTGGGTACTGGCAGGTCGAGGTAGAGGAATCGGACAAGTTGAAAACCACTTTTACTACTCCATATAGCATATTTATGTTCCACGTCATGCCCTTTGGATTAACCAATGCTCTGGCAACGTTTCAACGATTGATGGACTTCCTTTTACAGGATCTAGTAGGAGAGTGTGTTGTTGTATATTTAGATGATATTAGTGTGTACTCTAAATCCTTTGACGAACATTTATATCATCTAAATGTGGGTTTCACTCAACTTCAGCAGGCTGGACTCACCTTGAAACCTTCGAAATGCTACTTCGGTCGAAGGGAATTAAAATTTTTGTGTCACATTGTCAGTAAGCAAGGAATTGCGACTGACCCAGCAAAAGTCGAGACCGTTAAAAACTTCCTGATTCTGCATAACTTAAGACAATTAAGGGGATTTTTGGGGTTAGCCTCATATTACCGGAAATTTATTAAAAACTTTACTCACCTAGCCACACCTCTTAACTATTTACTAAAGAAAGGGGTTAATTATAAATGGACTATGGAACAACAAAAGGCTTTTAATACTCTTAAAGAAAAATTAATTACCGCACCTGTTTTGGCGTACCCTGACTTTTCTAAGTCCTTCATCCTTTTTACTGATGTGTCAGAAGTTGCCCTGGGAGCCATTTTATTACAAAAAAATGAAAAAGGGCACGAACAGGTCGTATATTACGCTAGTCAAAGTCTTACTAAAGCTGAGAAAAATTATACCATGACTGAGAAAGAGTGTCTTGCCAAGTATGGGCCGTGGAATATTTTCAGCAATATCTTCACGGCACCTGTTTTATTCTTTATACAGATCACTCCAGCCTAAAATATTTATTTGATATCAAACTGCCACAAGACCGACTTGCTCGTTGGGTAATGACCCTTATGGAGTACTCTTTTACAACCATTCATAGGTCTGAAAAGCACCACACTAACGTCGATAGTCTGTCCCGTATCCATCTCGACCCTGTATCCAGATAGAACTCCGTCGATAAAACTTGCCCTATAAAACTTAAAACTTATTAAAATAGTTAGTAAAAAAAAAAATATTATAGAAAGAAAAATAAATTAATTAAAACAATAATAGTAAATTTGAATTTTCCTCTTACGAAAAATCTGATAATCTAGTCCAGGTTCCAGTGTCCTGGCATTTTTATTCAACCTTTTCTTCGAAATCTTTTTTTTAATACTTTTAGCTTCTAAATAAACATATACCCTTTTTATTACTTTTACCTTTTAAAAAAAAATATATATATATATATATATATATATAATATTCTTACCCCATCCAAATAAGTTCGTTCGAGAGAGTAAATATGGATCTCGACACCTACACACTTTACTTGAAATATCTTATAGATGCCATGGTGCCATTCCACTTCACGGCCCTAAATATTCAAAAATTAAAATATCAAGTCTGGCATCACTGTATAATTAAAAGATTATTATACAAAAATAATTACCGCAGTCCGTCACAACCATTACGGGTTCTAAAGAAAGGAGAAGTTGTTGCTATCCTTTTTAGCATGCACAATGATCCCTTTTCTAGGCATTTCGGGTTTTATGCCACTTATCAGCGAGTCATACAGAGATATTATTGGCCCCAAATAGGTAATGATATCAAAGACTATGTACGAACTTGCGATATATGCCAAAAGAAAAAGAAACCCGCTACCTGTGAACCTCTTTATCCCATAAAAATTGGAAGTTCCTTTGATTGTATAGGTATTGATATAGTTGGACCTCTTCCTGTTACTATAACCAAGAAAAAGTACATTGTTGTTGCCACAGAGTACCTTACAAAATGGCTCGAAGCCCGTGCATTAGAAACTGCTATTCTGAAAGTATCGCTGCTTTCATCTTCAAGGATCTTATTTGCTGCCACGAGAGCTCAAAAGAAATACTTTCGGATCAGGGCACCCATTTTTGTAATAAACTTATTAGTGCTCTTTGTCAGCGACTAAGCGTAACCCACTATACGTCTACTGCCTACCATCCGCAAACCAACGGGTTAGTAGAGCGATTTAACCAAACACTCTGCGGAGTTTTGACAAAATGCGTAAATCAGTTTGGAAAAGAGTGGGAGATGTACATACCTTCGGCCCTTTTTGCTTACTGTACTACTTCATATCGAACTACTGGCTATGAACCTTTTTTTTATTATACGGTTGACCTGCTGTTCTTCCGTTAGAAACTATTATATCTACATATCAAAACCGCCCAGGTACCGAAGAAGAATTACAAAATCAAATTTTACAGCGTGTAGAGATTTTATTAGGGGAACTAAAAGAAGCAAGACAAATAGCTATTAAAAAAATAACGAAAGCGCAAATAAAGCAAAAGGAACAATACGAGAAAAGGAACAAGCTTGAATCATATGAAATTAGTGATCAAGTCCTTATATATAAAACCAATTTGAAAACGTCATACAGTGCCAAATTAGAATTATGTAATACAGGTCCTTATTACATACATGATGTACTGCCCTATGGACTATATAAATTAAGAACAATAGATGGTCACGTGCTCAAAAATAAAATCCACAGTAACCGGTTATCATGCTATTATCCAAGGCACGAACTCTGTGGGACCCCTTAAACTATAGTCGCTCTCAATAATAAAAGAGCCACAAATCTTTTTCATTTCTATCTCTTCTTTTTCTTTTTGTAAAATTTTTAAACTTATTATTAAGAACTATGACAACGATCCCTACTCATATCGAAAAGATATTAGCTAAATTGAGAGCCCAGATAAAAAAAGCTAAGATTGAAGGCACTTACCACGTTTCGTCCCAAGGAATAGTTTATTCCTTAGGAGACCAAGCGCAAATTTTAACAATTGGAAGCCTCCAACGAGAAACAGACTCACAAATGCTTCGGCGAAAATTAGATACTTTTCTTGATGATCTACAACAGTCTGGAACCTCCAGTCGACAACCTGAAGTCCCTTTCGGTAATACTTTGGAAGAAAAGTTACTTATGTATGTCAATATAGCTATTCCGCACGTTTTGGACAGGCTGCGCAATTACCATATTATTTTTTCTTGGGAGCTTTAATGGATGAAAAAGCATGGGATCAAGACGCTAAACAAATAATTAGAAAAAAAATTAGAAATTACAAACTTCACGAGCTCATCACTACAGCCCAAAGAACTTATTACTTATACAGGGCCTGTGGTCCCTCTCACCTATTTTCCACTCGTATTATTACCCCGTACATCCTCCAACGGTTGTTCAAGGAAGATTTTGCCCTTTTACATGCCGAAGCTCAAATACTAGCCCAGCAAGAAATAGACGAAATCCTGGGGGTAACTCATCTCGCAGGAGCTCGACATTAAGGAAGAGCAAATGTCACGATTAAAAATTCTCATAGATTTATTTTTTTATATTATTTTTGTTTTATATTTTCTTTTATCTGCTTATGTATTTTGTTTACCTGTATATTAATTTTACTGTTGTATTAGTAAATTAATTAATTATACTAAAAAGGAAAATCTAGATGTGGCTTGGTGGCTTAGAACTAAAAATCGCGAATACGCGATAATTATCGCGAGTACACGATTACCCAAGCCCACAAATAGTCCATCACTCGCGTATACATGGTAGAAATTGCGAGTTCGTGAAATTTATCGCGAATACGTGAAAATTATCACAAATACATGGTAACCCTCAGAATGTATATAAGACCTGAAAATTTTAATAAAGTAAAACTAAGTTCGACTTCCATTTTTAAACATTGACTATATAATAAATAAATACTTATCTTTTGAATTCAACTTTAACCTTAATAATCCTTGCGAGACTCAATTCGACAGACTGAATTGACTTGTAACTTCGTAACGCATTATTATAACTCGAATTTGTGTAATGAATTTTGTAAATCCTTTTGTCATGTGATTTAATTTCCATTCGAACTTCGTGTGTGATAAAGTTTCTTGCATTGATATAGTTATAATAGAAATATTGCTTCCTTTAGTATTATATGTACTAGTCGTTTCATTTGATATCCCTTACCTGATTCAAATAATTTTTCTGAAGTCCTGGAAATTATTGGATCTCCTTAACGCATCAGCTTAAATATCACTTTACCTAAACCCGTGATACACATTTTGATTCCACCTTACAATTATAATATACCTTATTATTGGGGAAGTGCAGTTAATCACGTAATTAGGGTTTACATAGGTCCTGACCCCCCAGTGATAGAACTATTGACCAATCAAATTTAAAAAAACTCAAAACTTCTTTGACCTGAAAATAAGCTACCCCATAATTAACAAAAGTCGCTACATAGTAAAGTCTAAATTTTACTAAGCAAATCGAAAAAAATCGATAAATAAACTTATTTAGCAGATCAAAATACACTTTCTACAAAATTTTCATAAGTATAAGTGAATTTTTTATTAATTGACTTTTGATTTTTACGTTCGATAAAAAAATTAAAATTTTTTAAAAAATATATTCGATGAACGTAAAAGTTAAAAGTTAAATAATGAAAAGTTCTCCAATACTTATGAAAATTTTTTATAAGTGTATTTTGATCTGCTAAATAAGGTTAATTAATCGATATTTTTCAATTTGCTTAGTAAAATTTAGACTTTACTATGTAGCAACGTTTGTCAATTGTGGGGCGAATGTATTGTTTTAAAAAATTTTAATTTTTCTGTCGAACGTAAAAATCAAAAGTCAATTAATAAAAAATTCTTCAATCCTTATAAAATTTTGTGTTAAGTGTATTTTGATCTGCTGAATAAGGTTACTTAATCGATATTTTCGATTTGCTTAGTAAAATTTAGACTTTACTATGTAGCAACGTTTGTCAATTGTGAGGCGAATATATTTTTTTAAAAAATTTTAATTTTTCCGTCGAAAGTAAAAATCAAAAGCAATTAATAAAAATTTCTTGAATCCTTATGAAAATTTTATAATAAGTGTATTTTGATCTGCTGAATAAGGTTACTTAATCGATATTCTTCGATTTGCTTAGTAAAATTTAGACTTTACTATGTAGCAACTTTTGTCAATTGTGGGGCGAATATATTTTTTTAAAAATTTTTAATTTTTCCGTCGAACGTAAAAATCAAAAGTCAATTAATAAAAAATTCTTGAATTCTTATGAAATTTTATGGTAAGTGTATTTTGATCTGCTGAATAAGGTTACCTAATCGATTCTTTTCGATTTGCTTAGTAAAATTTAGACTTTACTATGTAGCAACTATCTGCGATTAACTAAAAATCGATTTTCTTTAATATGATTGGCTATTTATACTATATATATATATATATAGGACGTGATTTTTGCGGACCCTCCACCCCCTAAAAAATTACGTGATTTTCTGCACTTCCCTTGTTATTATTGATATCATTTTATTGATATCCCCTCCATATTAGCATCACCGGTGTCAGCATCTTTGTATTATTGTGGTGATTTAGTGATAGAGCATCCCTTTGCTCTCCACGTATTATATATTTAAACTTTTCCCATACCCCGTGATCAATACATTAAAACTTTTATATACCTCTACTGTAATTAGTTGGAGCTTTAAATTGGCACTATTGTCTATATTGTTTTACCACTCTCCCAAATCAACCGTTACATCAGGTTTCGTCATTTCATCAGTCATCACTAAAATAGACAACTAAGACATTTTTTAAAAATTTTATTTTCGCCCTTTTTCAAAATTACTTAAGATAGTTTAATGGATACTTTTTATTTACAAGCCAGTATGTCTAATTCATTTTGTTTCGTACTTTTTTCATCTTTACTAAAAATGGTTTTAGTCTAGGAAGATTCTGTAAATCGATTTTGTTCTTGCAGTTTACAACAGGAATTGACTTAATAAAGCATGGCTTAAAGGTTTGCCATCACAATATACTTGTTATATATTGTTAAAGACCATACGTACGTACGTGATTGTTAATATTTTCCAATATATCTGATATGTGTGGATAAATGGCACTTGCTAAATAAGGTAAAATAGTACACATTTATCGCCACACAAATATAGTAATAAATTTGAATGAAGGAATTTTGTAATATATAAACAATATCTTCCCAGTTCTTGTCAAAAATACCTTAACTTGATCTGCTTAAATCTCTCCGCTAAAGCTTGTTGAGAAATAATATTTGTATTGTATGATAAAATTTTGTGATTTCATCAAAATCTTGAGAATAATGCTATCTTGTATCTTGTTCTAATTATATCTGTTAAAATCAGTTTTGCTAAATTAGATAATCTAACTGTGGATTTATTGCCATACAAATAAGATAATATTTTGAGCGAAGATATTTCTTTATATGTAAAATTTGTACCTCAGGTAAATTTATGAAAATCGCTTAAATTTAATAAAATATAGATCAAACAGACCAAATCAAGTGAAGCAAATAAAATGAATTTAGTAAAAAAATAATACCTATATTTTTAATTTATTTCATGTGTAAAACAAAAGTATATAAACAATTTGAATTTAGCTTCAAAAAATTAACTTAGTTTTAGCTTTCGAAATATTAGATCCAGTAGTTATACCCTTTTAAAATCAAAGCCTTTATAAATAAGAAATAGTAAACGTCCCTTATCTCGTGATTTCACATTATTAGTATTATTGTCTTTATAAATATAAAAGAGAAAAAGTATCAATTAGTCGACCAGGCCCCTTTTATATAAAGTAACAACTGATAAAGCTTTGATCAATTTCATTATTACTACCATTGTTATATTTTTATATCAATCAATTGAAATCACCATGATTGTATTCATGTGCCCTACAATATGCAGTATACTTGATATAAAGACTATAGAAAAAGTGTTAGTATTAAATTTAATTAATACTGTATTACCGCGAAATAGTGCACACCTGCGCAGTGCAGTATTTTGATCACCTGTGCGGTGCAGTGCTTTGATCACCTGCGCGGTATTTCGAGTACACGCATGTGCGCTATTTAGAAACCAACCTAGCTTTTATGCATCAAAAAGATTTTTGAAATAGCACCCATGTGTAGTATATAAATATGTACTTGGCGACACTAAAATAATTATTTTTTATTAGCCTGTTATTATTTAAATTTTTATTTATTTTTTTATTTGCTATTTTTATTCTAATTTTTATTTTATCGATATTGAATTTATTTATTTATTTTTTATTTATCTATTTATTTATATGCTTCATGATCTCATTACGTATTAATTGACTCTGCCTGGTGCATATATTAAGTATATATTATCTGGCTTATCTGTCAAACATTCGCTATAAAAATTTGATGATAAATGGTTAGTATTGTAACAAAAGGAGAGATGAAATGGCGCTAAGAATTTTTCCCATGGTACAAAGTTATAGAAATACATTCATTTATACAGTATACTATATAAGGTATGCTATTTCAGGACATGCATGGGCATTATTTTGAAACCCAGTATACTATTTTTAGGGATGCACTTTTTGAAAAAGTGCCTATGTGTGCTATTTCTTGGTAATACAGTATGCTCACATGTTCAAAAGTTAAACTAAAAAAAAATCTGAACTCCAAAACATCATTCTTATAAGGCATAAAAAGTTTCAAAAGTTGAAAAAAGATCTCTTTGAATGTAGTATATTTGGTCATGTTGTTGCCTATGTATATATAATTGAATTCCAAAAAAAGAAGTCTTCCATATGCATATATGTTAATATACTTCATCCTGAAGATAAATTAAGAACTCCTGATAATTATGATTCTGTAATTAGTTCTGAAATACCTGATCCACTTATAATCCCAAAACATATGCTATAGTTGTTAGAAATATGATCCATGGACCATGTGGAGTATACAACACTAATGCTTCATGTATGACTAATGATAGTACAGGAAAAAAGATTTGTTCTAAAGGATATTCTAAACAATTTCAGAATATTACTATTCAAGGAAATAATTCATATCTCTTATATCATCGATGACGAGATAATTGCTATATTGAGTTAAAAATAGAAAGTCAACTTATTAAATTAAATAATCAATGGGTTGTTCTATATAACACTTATCTTTGTACAAAATATAATTGCCATATCAATGTCGAAGTATGTGCTAGCATAAAAGCAATTAAATATTTATTCAAATACATATATAAGGGGCATGACAGAACAATAATTAAGGTTGCTAAAGAACAGTCCCACCATAAAGTTATAATAGATGAAATTAGAAATTTTACAAATGCCAGTTCCGTAGAGAATACTAGGATTTGATATGAGTAGAATGAAATTTGCTGTTATATGATTACAAATACATCTTTCTAACCAACAAAATGTTGTATTCAATGAAAATGAAAATCTATCAGAAATAAATATGATGATAGAAATTAATGTACAACAATTACTAAATATTTTAAAACAAATGCTCAAGATCCAACTGCAACCAATTTGCTTTATCATGAATTTTCCTCTCATTATACATAGAATAAATCATAAAAAGATAGAAAAAATGCAAACATGATGACTGTATTGAAAGAATTTTTATGGTTCATTCTAATGAAGGTATGCACATATTACAATTTTCTTTACTGCATTACTTTTAGCCTTTATATATAAGTAAATTAATAGAACAAGATCTTACTAAGTGCTCATTTATAAGTGTACATCTTTTTGAATACACATTCAAATTCTGGTACAAATTTATACAAACTTTGTAAATATACTATTTTTTATTTTTCTATAAGTACATATTGTTAAAATCTTCTTCTAAAGGCATGCACTTAGAGAGATCTCATTCGTAATAATAATAATGCTACTACTATGTGTATAAAATTTTACCCTTTTGGTAAAAAGCTAATAATTTATATTGATTTTACTATAAAACTAATACAAAATCTACTACTTAATTTTTAGGTGACCACTATTATCTTTAATTGTTATTAGGGGAGTGACAAAAATCAGGTGATTTTTTAGGGGAGAGGGGTAAAAAAGTTGAAATTATATATAAGAACTTAACTATATATATTAAGAAAGAGGGAGAGAAAGGTAGGGTTCCGCAATTTGATTTGATCTTCAAATATTTGAATCAAATATTTGATCAAATTCAAATTCAAATTTGACTAAATTTGATTTGATTAAATTCAAATATGGCCAAATTTGATTTGATTTGACAAATATTTGATTTGATTTGAAAATTACTATTAAAAATTCAAATTCAAATCAAATTCAAATTCAAATATTTGAATCAAATCAAATTCAAATCAGGGTCAATTTGATTTGATCAATTCAAATTGATCCAATATTTGATTTGATTTGAATTTGAGGAACACTAGGGAAAGGCCTTTAATAAAAAATAATCAGGTGATTAATGACACTTTCCTTAACAAATGTAAAGGGTGCCAAAAGCTTTGAGAATCTCAAGTTGGTAAATAGTAAACAATATGATACTTTTAAAGAAAATGCACAATGTTCAGGTTTTCTAGACAAAGATGATAATCACCAAGTATGCATGGCTGAAGCCAGAGAATACCAAATGCCTGCACAGCTTCGCAATCTATTTGCAACATTATTGGTTTTTAGTGATATTACTAATGTGCGACAACTATGGGATGACAACTTTAAAGCAATGGTAGAAGATTTTATAAAAAAGGAATTTAAAATAATCAACTTCAAGTTTAAGTAGTTTTTCAAGAACTTAACAAATTTCTTCAGCTGCATTCAAAAACTGTAGATGATTATAACTTACCAGACTTATCATTGGAAGTCAATATTAATGAATTACTAAATGCAATTATTGAAGAATTATCTTATCATATTAGTCCAAAAGACATGGACAAAATAGACATGTTAAATGAAGCATAGCATACTATATTTGATGAAGTTTTATATTTTATAAATCATAATATAGGTGGTATATTGTTTATAGATGGTCCAGCTGGAAGTGGAAAAACTTATCTTTATACCTGCCTTCTTACTTACTTGTGAGCCAATAATAAAATTGTATTAGCAGTAGCATCTTCTGGTATTGCAGCATTGTTATTACAAGGTGGATACACTGCACATTCCCGTTTCAAAATACGAATCTTACAAATAGATGGTAATTCATCTTGCAACATCAAAAAAAATACAATTCTAGCCAAATTACTTCAAAAACAGCTTTAATTATCTGGGATGAAGCTCCAATGACAAATTAAAATGCTTCTTAAACAGTTGACAAAACATTTAGAGATATACTAAAAACTGATTTACTATTTGGAAATAAACTATTCTTATTTGGAGAAGACTTTCAACAGGTTCTCCCAGTAATTTCTAAAGGCACTAGGTCTCAAATTGTCAATACTGCTCTTAACAATTCTTATTTGTGGCAACATATTAAAGTTTTCTCATTAAGTGTCAACATGAGGGTCAATACAACAAATAACTCTAATTCAGATACATTTGCAAAGTATCTTCTCAGAATAGGTGATGTACTGAACAAACAATAGAAAATGCTCTAATCTGAATTCCAGATAATATGATTATTTCTCCACATGAAGATAAAGATTCTATTGACTCATTAATAAATGCTATTTATTCCAACCTACCAAAAAATGCCTTTGATACACTTTTGAAAGAGCAATATTGACCCTATTAAATAATAAAGTATATCCTGAAAAACAATATACCTACTATAGCTTTGACTCAGTAATTAAAAATTACCAAAACCTGTATCCAATTGACTTTCTTAATTCTCTAATACCACAAGGACTTCTACCACATAAACTTACACTTAAACTTGGTGCTCCTATAATGTTATTTAGAAATTTAGATCCAAAAATGGGCTCTGTAATGGTACAAGACTTATATGTTACCAATTCCAATCTAGATTAATTAATGCTGAAATAATTGCTGGAGCTTATTGAGGGAAACGTGTATTCATTTCAGGAATTCCTCTAATGTCATCTCAAGAAGCTGGACTACCTTTTGAACTAAAAAGAAAGCAATTCTCTATACGACTAGCACTTGACTAACTATTAACCAATTCCAAGGTCAAACTTTGCCATATATTGGTCTGTACCTTACAAATCCTGTATTTTCTTATGGACAATTGTACATTGCAATGTCAAGAGTTCATGAAAGCCACAATCTCTTTACTTATATTAAGAATGGCACAATTCATGGAAAAGAAGGAGTCTACACCCGAAATGTTGTATTTAAAGAAGCTTTAGTACTAAAATGATCTGAAAAAAATTAATTTTTAATAATAAACTATTTATACATAAATCAAAAAAATATAATTAATACTGTAATAATACTAATAAATGTATAAACAACTCCATGTTTAAAACTATATAATAATAATACTATGTATATATCTTATTACCAAAACAAAAACCTTTGCAAACACTATAATCAAGTATAATTAATTTTAAAAATTCATCATATTATAAAAACATTAACATATCTTTTTTATTTTATGATATACTAAAGATTTCATATTTATATTTTCAAATAATAGAAAATATTTACCAACAAATATTGCCACAGATTCACAGGATTATTACAGATAACATTTAAATGTCTATAAAGTACATAAACAAACTGGCCAATCAATTTTACAAAAATAATTTTCCAAATTAAATAATAATTCAAATATAACAATGATAATATATACTTAGCTTCCTTATTTTTTATTTAATTAGCAGGTTTTTACAAACCAACATCCCATAAAATTAATTTACAAATTTGGTACATTAATTATTTTTACTGCACGTCCGTAAGGACGTGCAAGAATGCTAGTTTATTAAAAATAAGAAGTAAATAAATCAATTCGATATAGAAATGCATGTAAGGCTGTTTGAAGTTAATTTTTTGGTTAATATCACTATCAACTGAAGTTTCCCCCACCTCCCCTAAAACCGAACAGCCATTCAAAACGCTGGATGACTCTTACCAGTCACCTAATTTATTTCAACCAATGAAATTGGCCCATCTTTGTTCATTTTTATATGTTTGTTTCATATGTTTGTTTCATTTCACCTCCTCCCCCTCCCAAGAGTCCTGGAACAGTGATGTTAACCAAAGAATCAACTTCAAATGGCCTAAATATTTCAAAAATTCATATTAGAGATTCGAATTTTTCTGTTTTACCCCAAATTTGTTTATTTAGGCCGTTTGAAGTTAATTTTTTGGTTAACATCACCCCTAGCTGAAATCTCCTCCGCCTCCCCTGAAAACGAACAGCTAATCAAAACGCTAGATGAATCTCACCAGTTATCTGATTTATATCAACCACTAAAATTGGCCCATCTTTGTTCATTTTTATATGTTCATTTCATATGTTCGTTTTATTTTACCCCCTCCCCCCCGAGAGTCCTGGAAAAGTGATGTTAGCCAAAGAATCAACTTCAAACGGCCTTAGTATCATTTCTATTTTTGGATAATATGTTAAATATTAATTTGAAAGGAACCTGTTCTACACTATGATTCCCATATTATCTTCCCTTTTGTTTAAACAATATAACAGCTAACGGGTTAGCACGTTTATATGTTCGCATATAACGTGTGTATTAGAATAACAGTTACCAGATTCGAAAGTCTGAGATAGCACGTAATCGTGTTTGTTTAAAAATTTAGAAATTACTTGAGACATCAGTTATGTGTTCTTAACTAACAGTCAATATGCTGGATAGCACGTTAGTGTGTTAGATAACGCGTTAATGTATATATTAAATTTAAGTGTATATAAGCACAAGCTTTCAAATGTAATAAAAGTCAAAGAGATTCCTTTGATTTTACTTAAGGAAAATAAAAGAAGTAAGAGTATTTATAAAGAGACCTTTATACTTTATTTAAGTACTGTAAATCAGAAACTTATTTCTTAAAGTTAGATCAGTCGTATTACTACAAAAACTGCTTGATACGTAAGTATCGATCGAGGCAGTTTTTGTCTCGAATCGACTCGGATTCAAACATGTGACTCACCCTGTTACAATCACATGTCGATCATTTGATCGATTATTAGGTCGATCATGGTTAAGTAATTATGAGATAATTTTCTCTCAGGCATTTGAAAGTCTATACTCACTAGGGATGGGTACAGTCAGGTCATGACCGTGACTGATATTAGCCGGTCTGAGCGGTTTAACCGACCAGTCAAAATTATGACCGATGCCAAATTCTTAATATCTGGCTAATAAATGCTTAAAATTCAGGGGTTAAATCACTACTCAAAAATTTTTAGATCACATGACTTTGCATAATTAAGAACAATAATAACACTAACGAGTATAAAAATTAATGTATATCACATGAACTGAAAAATTTTTAGGTGATTATTGAGAAATGCCTTGTTCATAATTCTGGCCAAATCTGCAGATCATTTGGCCAGAATTATAACAACCAATTTTAATTCTGGTCAAACAATCTGCAATTTTAACCATCAATTATTGCGATGATTCTGGTTTCTGATTTCCGACTTCTTTATTATTACTTCTCCTTTTTGTGCAACTTTCAGTAATAAAAAATTAATTTGCTAGAATCATGTAGTAATTAGGCCGTTCGAAGTTGATTCTTTGGTTAACATCACTTTTCCAGAACTCATGGGAGCAGGGATGGTAAATGACCTGGTCATTTGCCAATTTTTCAAATGACCTCAAATGACCTCAAGATGACCGCTCATTTGAGGTCATTCAAATTTTGGGTCATTTGGAAATGACTAGTGACCAAATGACTATGGTCATTTCCAAATGACCGGGGTCATTTGGTCATTAAGTCATTTTGCATAGAGTTGACATACTACCGATCACAAATACATCGATTATTAATTAACATGCCATTAGTAAATTCGAAAATTTACAATCGGTAAATAATTATTCACGAACTTTTTTTTTATTTTTTTTAAAAAAAGTAAATACATTATTTTTTTTGTCTAGTGTTTTTTTTTTTTTAATCACTTCATACTGATCTTATGATTCGATTAGAATGTCGTTTTACAACCGGTTTGGAAATAACCTAGTCATTTAGCCAAAATACCAATGGCAATCATTCATCAAATTATTCAGTTAATTTTTATTAGATAGCATCTAACAACATTTTATTTTACGAATAATAATCAATAAAAGTATTAGATAATCGATTAACCAGAGTTAAATGAAACTTCTTAAGTCATTAGAGCCGTGAAATGACCAATGACTGGTCATTTGTCATTTGAGTCATTTGGGTCATTTAAAGTCATTTACCATCCCTGCATGGGAGGGGGGAGGGGGTAAAATGAAACGAACATATGAAACGAACATATAAAAATGAAGCAATTTCATTGGTTGATGTAAATCAGGTGATTGGTGAGAGTCATTCAGCGTTTTGATTGGCTGTTCATTTTTCGGGGGCTTCAGCTGGGGGTGATGTTAACTGAAAAATTAACTTCAAACGGCCTTAACATTACATTCCTCTTATAAAAGGAAGGTGCAAAAAAAAATAAATATCGGTATATAATTAATTTATTATAAAAAGTATTTTATCCGATAAAAAGAACTTCGTACGTATGTACAATTTTTACAGGCAAAATTCGCGTGATCTAGTGATCGGAATTTTGGGTTTTCTAAATTCCTATTGGTCGAGCAAATTTTGTCCCGAATGATTACGTAAAAGCTAAATGTTTTTTCAAATATTTCTTCTCGTTAATACTAGTTTTCTAGCTCTTCACAATCGCACTTCGGAAGCTCTTTATTCAGCAGTTTTTTGCATATATGGGTTGTGGACTAGGAAAACCCGCCTTTGACACTTTTTCAACAATTTTGAGATTTTTGATTCAAATGAAAGTGCTGGTTTTTATCTATACGTATGTTACTTTTTACCCCATGTTGATATAATAAATTATCGTGATTTTTTAACTTGAATGTAAACCAATTTTTTAACGATCGTGTTCTAAAAATAGATTTACAACCGACTCAATTAAATTAGATTGGTTAATCAGTTGTTCATAATCACATGACATTGTTTATTCAGTAATTGATATCTAAAAATAAAAAAAAAATTCAGGGGTAAAATTTAGGTAACACAAACTATAATCGCTATTTTCTCAAAATGGAAACCCCCCTTCAGAGGCGGGTTTTCCTAGTCCACAACCCATATGAGAGGACAGCAAATAGGAATTGAAATTGTAGCTTTATTTTTTATTATTTATTTATTTATTTATTTTTTTTTAAGTTTTTATTTTTTTTTAATTCGTGTATTATTTTTATTTTAACCGCGAAATAACGCACAGAGTTATTTCGAGTTTCGGCCTGAATTAATCTTAATTTAGGCCGAAATTCAAAACCACACCCATCGCGTTATTTCGTGGTTATGCAGTATTTATTTTTTTAATTTTTACCGGGGACATCAAAGAGGAAGGGGAGGGGTGATGTTAACCGAAAGCTTATCAAACGGCCTTAGATAGGTTTTAGGTAGTAATAAGCAAAATTGCCTAAGATCATCAAATTCTTAATTTGTTTGGTCAGGAATCACGTGATTCTTCTCCGCAAATTTAGACGACCCCATATATAGAGCTAAGTACGTACGTTCGTACATACGTCAGCTACTAGTAATATCATGCACGAAGTAATAAATCGAATTTATATATTGAATTTGATTTCTTATTAAATAATGATAATATTTCATTATTTTTTATTTTTTTTCATATGTTCATTTTACCCGGGGGCTGGGGGACCATTGGGGGGAGGGTGATGTTAACCAAAAAATTAACTTCAAACGGCCTTATTATAAGATTGAATTTTATCGGCCTAAGGTCGTCAGAAGTTAATTTTTCGGTTAACATCACTTTCCAGGACTTTCGGGGCAAATGAAACGGACATATAAAGTGAACAAACTATTTTTGTAGTAGTAAATCTATTATAACGAATTTGCTTCAAGTTAAATTTAGTCTATAGTTTTTAGTTAAGTTCTAATAGGTCAGATAAATATGATTCGAGTTAACATTACATTTCTCTTACAAAAGAGAGGAGCAAAAAAAAAATAAATAAATAAATAAAAATTATATAATGCATTCATCCGAGAAAAAGAACTTAGTACATACAATTTTTACAGCCATAATTCTCGTGATCTAGTGATCGGATTTGCAGATTTGCATCATTGTATGCAACGATCACCGATCGGAATTTTGGGTTTACTAATTCCCCAAAGTTCTTATTGGCAGAATGCAAATTTTGTCTTTCATAAATCATGATCGGATTGCTTAAAAATTAATTTAAAGTGTATCGATTCGAATAATTGTTTTTGTAATTGTTATTTCCATAAAAGTTACATGGTTATATAACTATTTCTTCTTACTCATTAATACTAGTTCTCTAGCTCTTCACAATTGGATAAAAAAAAAATTTCGGAAGCTTGCCGGTGAAACAAGTTCGAAGAAATAGGTCACATTTGTAATCTGCGAAGTTACACCTAGTGATGTGCCATTTATATGATACCTGTAAAATTTTAGCGTACAGTACGTACAGTGTACAGTACGAACTGTACGTATAGTTCTTTTCTGGCATCTGATTGGCTGGAACAAGTGATCGGCAAAAATTTTACAGTACGTACAGTACAGTACGTATAGTACTGTGCGTGGACATCACTAGTTACACCGCTGCGCGTTATTTGCGGTTATGATAATGATTGGTTGTAATTATTTAAGAGGAAAATTCAAAAATTCATATGTCACATCATGTTTATAAAATTTTGGTTTTGCCCATTTTGTTTTCAATTAAAAAGTGAGCAAAAGAATCTAAACTACAGTAAATTAATTAAAAAAAAAGGATTATTTACGTAATGTATGTACGTACTAAGATTCTATTCGCTGAGATTATTCTATTTAATGGTCTTAAATTTTCGTGCTACATTATCGTCCAGCGTTGCATATAGTAACCACTGGAGTAGTATCCCCCTTTCATTGAAAGCGATTTGTAGCCAATTTTAATAATTAATAGTGCGATCTTCTCATTGGGTTTAATACGTCTAATAGCAAAGTATATATGATCAGTAACGATTTCCTTCCATTTCCCAATGTCTGGGGATATTATTCAATCTAGACCGGCTTTCTTGAAAAATACCCGGGAAACTATATGCAACGTTGTACGGTACGGTGATACGTGTATTATCCTTCAAATGGCTAGAATTAGTAAATAGTACAATACACAATACAAAACAATCTAATGTGTTACATAGAGCAACCAATAGATATACTGTACAGAAGGATATTGAACTCTTATTTATCATCAAATATTGTTATAGTAAATATGGTGCATTTGTTTTCGTTTAGTGATATATAATATGCGTCATAGTGCAGGGATAGCGAATTCAAATCTTTTACTTTAATTTTTATCATTATCGTTTTGAATGTTAACAATGAATAAACTACAATTTATAAAATATAAAACTATAATAATATTGAGTTTTTTAATTTTTATATTTTTTCTAAGTTTATCTATACATTGGATTATAAAACCGTTAAGTTATGAAAGTCCAAATTTATCTGAATATTATTCATCAACTAAAAAACAAAACGTTACAAGATTTGTTGATACTCTAATCGGAACTGCTAATGGTGGTTTTTAATAATTCATTAGTTTATTAAATATAAATATAATAATTTGAAATTGACTAATGTTTGAATTATGAATCTTATGCAGATGGACACGTATTTCCTGGTCCGTGCCATCCATTTGGCGTTGTTAAATTAGGTTTTGATACTGATCAAATTTATGACTTTAATGCGGGGTAAGAATTATTTTTATTGCTAGTATGCAGAAGGAATTAATGAAGCGTTGTTACATTAAAAAATTTTTTATAATTCACTTTTGTAGATACACAACTACTGGAAAAATTACGGGAATTTCTCGTACGTACCATTATTATATAATTTTTAATTTGCTTTTTTGTTTCGTAATTTTGTTAATAGTAAATACAGTACTTATTATCTGTTATATTTGTATTGTTCGTGAAGACTTGCACGTAAGTGGGACAGGAGGTAAATGAAAAACAAATATGCTTTATGTATTATTTCCATGTAAATGTTCAGTTTCACTCATAAATAGACTAAATGAAACATAGGTGAAGCAAAGTATGGCGTGATAAGTCAATTTCCTGTAGTAGATTCAATTAAAGATCCTCTTCAACTAGATGAATTCTCTTCCGAACGCTCTTTTGAACATTTTGAAGTCGGCTACTCAAAATTTGGCTTAAAACGTTATAATATTACAGTCGAATTAACCGCTAGTAGAAGAACAGGTCTTCATCGATATAATTTTCCTTCATCCAAAAATAAAGCTAGAATTATTATTGATCTGCCTCATAATCTTTATACGCGTGGTTATGGGTATATTCCGTCAATAAATAAATAATATATATGTTTATTGTTTATACGTAAATTTTAATAATATTAATAATACTTTATTTTAGTTTTACTCATAAGTATCTTGGCGGATCTATCCAATCTATCTCGCTTAA
The DNA here is from genome assembly GCA_003550325.1 of Gigaspora rosea. NCBI lineage: Eukaryota > Fungi > Glomeromycota > Glomeromycetes > Diversisporales > Gigasporaceae > Gigaspora > Gigaspora rosea. The sequence continues at coordinate 129,690 of QKWP01001002.1, forward strand.
TCATGTAAAAGGTGCAGGTCGTTATAGTGGTGGTTGGAACAGAGGAGGTCCCTATATTGTCTACTTTTGTTCTCAATTTAATGTTAATGCTACGGAATTTGAGACCTGGAAAAGTAAAGAACGTTATCAAACAACTTACTTTGATGGAACTACTTATTTTGGTGAAATTAATGGTGCTATTCTAACCTTTAATATTACTGAAAATCCAGTAATCATATCAAGAGTTGGGATTTCATTTATTTCGGTTGATCAAGCTTGTAAGAGTGCTGAAAGTGAGATACCAGATTGGAATTTTGAGAAAACTATGCAAGAAGCTGTAAAAGCTTGGCAAATGGAGTTAGAAAAAATATATGTTGAAGGAGGAACTGATGATTTGAAAACTATCTTTTATAGCAGTTTATATAGAACCTTGATTATTCCTAGTGATAGGTATGTTCTGCCCTTATTGCATTCATATAACTAATGACTTTACTAAACTTATGATTATCGTTATAGAACTGGCGAGAATCCTAAATGGAAATCAGTAGATAAAAATGGCAATTTAATACCACATTATGGAGATTTCTACTGTTTGGTATGTTTTTTATTTTACAATCTCGAAACAAAAGAAATACTCATCAAAAGCAGTTTAAAAATTTAATAGTGGGACACATTTAGGTAAATTCTTAATTTCATAGATCAAATATAAAGATTATAAAACGTGACAATAAAATAAATTCATGAATGTACTGTAATTATAGAACAACGAACCCATTATTTACACTTTTTCAACAAGAACGAGCTGTTGATATTGTTAGAGCATTGATTGATATCTATAAAAATGAAGGTTTTATGCCTGATGGAAGAAGCGGATTAGAAAATGGGATTACTCAAGGTGGATCTAATGCTGATATGGTTGTGGTAAGGTTTAAATCTTTTTTTTTTCTTTTTTTCTAAATAATATAAATAATAATTATTTTATAATTTAATTTTTATAATAGTCTGAAACTTATTTAAAAAAATTAGGAACCAATTTAATAGATTGGGATCTAGCTTATGAAGCTCTAATCAAAGACGCTGAAGTAGATCCAAAGGATCGCGGCTTATTTGAAGGCAGATTATTTTTATCACCTTATAAAAAATACGGTTATATACCTTATTCTGAAAAACATAAAGCATTCGGTACATATGCGACTTGCAGCAGAACTATAGAGTATTCTGCTAACGATTATAGTATCAGTCTTGTTGCTAAAGGTGAAAAAAAAACATTGAGATTTTGAATTTATTGAATAATTTTATTATAACACATTTATTTTATTTTAAAGGGTTAGGTAAATATGAGGATTATATGAAATACAAAAAACGAGCGAAGAATTGGGAAAATCTATGGCATTCTAATTTAACTTTTAATGGTAAAAAATAAATTTATTTTTATCTTATACACAATACACTTATTCATTAGAATTAATATTATTGATAAAGGTACAAAAGGATTTATCGTACCAAGATATGAAAATGGCACATATTATACAAAACTGGACGTTTTAAATTCGCTTGGAAACAATATATTCTATGAAGGTACTTCATGGCAATATAGTTTGGATATACCATTTGGTGCGTACTTTTGTGAACAAGTAATCTTTATCGCAAAAATTATACAGTATCTGATTATTCTATCATAATATTTAATTGATTATTCTAATGAGTTATTACCAACTATAATATTTGCTATTATTCCATTCTTATTATTACAAATATAGATGTTAAAAGATTAATTGAATTATCTGGCGGTCCAAAATTCTTTGAAGAACGACTCGATAAAACATTTTCTGATAAATCCTATCAATCTGGTTACTACAACATAGGAAATGAACCGGTTTTTTTCCATATTTGTTTATATCATTTCATTGGAAAACAATATAAAAGTGTTGATGTTATAAGAGATATTTTAAAAACTAAGTTTGGAAGTGGCCCAGATGGAGTCCCAGGCATGTTATAAATTAGTCAAATTATAATAAGTTATATATTATATTTAAATTTATTTATTTTCCTTATTGAATAGGGAATGATGATTCTGGAGCAATGGGAAGTTGGTTCGCTTTTAATGCAATCGGGTTATATCCATTGTAAGTTATAAACTATTCTTATTTATCACAATATTTTTTTATACCCTTTCTATTTAATAATTTATATATATATTTATTTGTATAAAAAAAGGGCCGGTACAGATATATATCTTATAAACTCACCACATTTTGATAGAGTAACAATAAATCTCTCATCAAGAATAAAATTAACAATTTTGGCTTATAATTTAACAACTGAAGAAGATCAAGTAAATCCTTATGTTCAAAGTGTAAAGATCAATGGTATAAATTGGAGAAAAACTTGGTTTAGACATTCTGATATTGCAAAAGGTGCGATTATGGAATTATTTATGGGCTCAAACCCAAGTAAGGTTTTGGGAGTTATTGAAGAAAATGAAGATAAATTTGATATAGAAGATAGAGTCGTGCCACCTAGCATGAGTAATATTAATATTTAATGTGACAGATTATAATGAAATCAGATCATAATGAAATTTAACTTATTTTATGTCCGATTTTTAAAATTTTTGGGTCTTTTTTGTTAGGTTTTTTTTTATAGTTAAGTTAGGGTTTAGGGTTAGAATTATTGGGAAGAGTAAAGGTGGATTTTGGTAAGCCTTATATTTTTAAGTTGAGACCTCTAAATTTCACAATGGTCTGAGTGGCGCGTAAGTGCCACCCTCTTGTTAACGGGAGTATTTTCATGCGAATCGTATACTTTCAAAAGTTTTAGAATTTGGGATAATAGTTACTCAAAAATTTTTAATTAAATAAAGAAATAAATAATAATGATAATTATAAAAAAGAGGTAATATCAGGTTTAAAAGGTTAGATAATAATTTTAGATACCAAACATTCACCTTATAAAATAACTACGTGTTTTCAGTTCATGAAACAAAAAATTTTATTTAGTTAATATCATAATATGAAAAAAGGCAATAACGTGCTTTCTACAGTACATTTATCTATATATAATGCATTATAAACTTCTGTTTTAGTGTATTTGTTGTGAATAGAAATAGATCAAAATTTAAGTTGGAATTTATTTAGATTGGGACATGAGAACTATAGTTAGAATTGGCCTTTTCTTAAATCTAATATAATAATTTAAAATCAATTTGCTACTTATAATACAGAGGGTAGATATAGTAGATAAATAGAAAGAAGGTTATACAAAAAGTAAGGAAGACAATAATATAGTTGATGTATCTATTCTTTATCTGATTCAGCATCTTCTATGGTTGTATGACATGACTTTTTAGAACTACGGGTAGTTCTAATCGGACATTCTTTTATTGGAGGGCGTGTAGAATTTTTAAGCAATTTGGGTTTTTTTATTGGGTTTTCAAGTTTCTCCTGATTGGTTTTGACAGAATTAGCTTTGATTGTTTCAGATTTGTAATTATCATTGGTATTAATGAAATCTACATCAATGAGTTGATCAATTTCTTCGGATCTCTTGCGTTTTACAGAAGATTCACTTTCAATATCACTTGAAGTAGTTAATGATGATGTTTGGATGACAGGTGCCTCTTTCAAGTTTTTAGTAATATTTTGGTGAATTTGTAGAAGCCTGGATCTTGTTGGATTAGTTGAGGTTGGTTGGATTTGAAGGGAAACTGTATCTGAATTTTTTTTAATATCAAAGTAATTAATGTCTTTTGTGTTGACATAGAATTTATTGTTGATAATTTCCATTTGGCCAACAACAAAAATAGTCAAATCTTTTAGTTGAGTATTTATTTTAAGATATTCAAAGCATGGGTTAGTGTGTAAAAAAACTAAATTCGTGATCCTGGGTAACATAGTCAGTTATAAGCATTTTGATAGAGAATCATCAGTGTTATCAATCGCGGTTAGATTTCCTTGGGCTGTTCCTATTAAAGATACTTTCAGAAGACATTTGTTAGAATCTGAAGTCCTACTAGTAATAGTTAAGTGAGTCGAGGTGGCGATCAACATCTAGGGGCAATTTCATTACATTATTATTAGTATTATTATTATTATTATTATTATTATTATTAGACGGCTGTTATTCGTACCCCCAATTTTGTTATTCAATCTTGACAACCACTAAGTTACTTTTAATAAAATTTTTTTATTCGAATTCTACAAATCTGTAGAATTTAAATAAAAAAAATCTATCGAATTTAGCTTGTTGCGTGTTGAGTAATCTTCGCTCGAAGCTTTAAAAATCCAAAATGTCTATCAAATAAGAGCTGCACCAAATTGTTGTTAAATGAGCGAAGATATCTCGACACCCACCAAACCAAATCTGATGAATTTTTTTTATTTAAATTCTACAAATCTGTAGAATTTAAATAAAAAACATTCATTGAATTTGGTTTAATAGTTGTTGAGATATCTCACTCAAAGGTTTAAAAAATTCAAAACGTCTATCAAAAAGGAGAGCTGTGTCAAACTTTTCTTAAACTTGAGCGAAGATATCTCGACACTCACTAAGCCAAATTTGATGAACTTTTTTATTTAACTTCACGAATATGTAGAAGTTAAATAAAGAAAATTTCATCAAATTTGGCTTGGTGGTGTCAAGACTTTGTTCAAGTTTAAGAAAAGTTTGCACTGCTCTCCTTTTTGATAGACGTTTTAAATTTTTTAAACCTCTGAGTGAGATATCTCAACAACTATCGAGCCAAATTCGATGAACGTTTTTTTATTTGAATTCTACAGATTTGTAGAATTCAAATAAAAAAAATCCATCAGATTTGGCTTGGTGAGTGTCAAGATATCTTCGCTCAAAGTTTAACAAGAATTTGGTGCAGCTCTTATTATGATAAACATTTTGGATTTTTTAAAGCTTCGAGCAAAGATAACTCAACACGCACCAAGCCTAATTCGATGGATTTTTTTTATTTGAATTCTACAGATTCGAAGAATTCAAATAAAAAAAATTTTATTAAAAGTAACTTAGTGGTTGTCAAGGCAAGCTTTTTTTAAAAATTGCTGACCCTAACTGCTAAGAGAAGTGCTATTTATTACGTAATTTCAAGAGGAAGAGAGGAGTTAGCAGTCTATCACATCTATATATTATATATAAAAATTATTCTTGGCTGCTAATTCGATCACGGGGGAGGGGTATAATCTTCTAATAAAAATAAATTACGTAATAAATGGCACTTCCCTAAATTAGCCCATTCGGGAAAAATCTCAAAGAGTATAAGACTTGATCAGTATTTATATGATGAGTTTCTTAAAAAAAAATAAATCTATTTTACATGTAATGTATTTTTAAAATGAATAAATATTTTTAGAAAAAACTCTATCTGCGTAATAAATGTTTTAAATACAGTATATCATTAAGTATCTGCGCTTTTAAAAAACTTTAGTATAATTGAAATTAGTTTATTTAAGGTTTAGTACTTACTACATTGCACTAGATTTTTTTAAAAAAATTCTCATAAAGATGGTTACTTGGGATTTTTGAATAACAGGCAATTTTTGACTAAAACGAATATGTCGATCATCACATGGAGATAGTATTAAAAAAAGTAGATACATCTAGGAGGAGTACCAAAAAAGTAAGTACAGGAGTCTTAAAAATGTAAGCTTTGCATCAAAGGTTAATCATTTTATGTCACATAATTAAATTTATATAGAAAAAAATTTAAAAAAATTTTGATAAATTTCGATTTGGAGCAAAAATTTTAATTTCTTTTAAAAAATTGCTTTCAAAAAATTTCTGTGTCCTGGTGTCCATAGACAGTTCGCGTGCTATAGGCTGAGTTTGCACATTGTGAAGTTTCAGATTTGCAGTGGTTTACTAATATAGATACTAACTACCCTTGTATTTAACTAAAACCTTATTTACTATAGGCCAAGACTTCTAAACCTTGAACTGGAAGGCAGAAAGAGGTGTGGAAAGACTTGGTCTGGGTTTTAAGGTTTGGAGAGTCTTGTTACGGATAGGTTGGAATTAAGATAAGTATATTGGCTTTAATACTTCTATTGTTCTTATCTTTGGGTAGAGAATTCTTTTACTAATCTTCGTGGGCTCTCCTTTTCTTTTGTAGCTTATAGGGTTTCGATGCCGACTTTCAATTGTTGATTCTTGTAGCGATAGTCAAAGTGGTTATGGGAATCAGGGCCGGATTAGCTCAATTCAGAGATCAATGATCGGTCGACAGTGGAAGTCACAGGGTCATTATTGTTCGACAAATGCAGTAATCAATGTGGTAACCAATATGTAATTTATTATAAATACAGGTAAGAAATTGGGCCCTAGTTCTTTTTCTACTTTTCTCAATTTGTTTAGTAATGCTTTGGGCTTTTATTGAAAAGCACGGGGACAAGAAAGTTGTTATAACGAACGATTTTACAAGAAGGATAGTATTCTTCGGAGGCAAAGATAAGTATATGTTTTTATTTACTAAAAAAAATAGTACAAAGGGGTTACAATGTTTTATAGCTAACACTTCTACTCTAATTTCGAAGAGTATTAACTGGAACTTGAACTAACTAGAACTATTCAAAACTGTTCTGAACTAGTATGAACTATCCTTTCTTTCACTGAGTCTAAGGCTCTTATATAGTTTTTACTACAGACTAAAAATCGATTCAATGAATTCGATTGAGTCTATGGACTCTTTTGCCTCCATCGAGTCTTTCGACTCCATTGACTCTTTTGATTCCATCGAGTTACAGCCTTACTATAAATGGTAACGCTTCAATGTAATATTTAAAAATAGAAAAAGGTTATATTTGAAAAGTAGGTATTGGAGAAAAAGGTTATATTTGAAAACAGCCAAATAGCAAAATAGGTATATTAAAAAAAATTCTAATAGGGTAATTTTTATAAATCTTATATTTGAAATGTGCTAATAAAAAATCTGGGCCGTAATGAATACAAAAATTAAAAAATGCAAAAATCAAAAAAAGTGCAAAAATCAGAAAAATGCAAAAATTAAATAAAATTAACCAAACTGGGGTTTTTTTTAAGTTTTTTTATACAACTTGTGGATTATAAATTTATGATCATTGGGTGCTTGTGGATGAAATAGGTTAAGTGATTTTGAACTTTCTTTTTTAGAAAATGGTTTTTTTAGGGAATGTTTGTTATTTTTTTAGGGAAGGGAATGTTCTGTTTTTTTTTTTTTTAAGAAAATGTTCTGTTTTTTTTT
>QKWP01001002.1:137759-170438 GCA_003550325.1 Gigaspora rosea
AACATATAATATCATATATCCATACATAACACATAATAACATTCCGTATATACATTTATATTATTATTTTATTAACTAAATTTTATAATTTTATTAACTAAATTTTGTAATTTTTATTAATTAAATTTTATATTTTATTAACTAAATTTTATTATTTTATTAATTAAATTTCTAATATAAATACTTTATTTAATAATTTACATGCCAAATAAGAAAAATACTTTAATTACTAAAAATATTTTAAAAATAAACCAGCAACTAATAATATCGAAAAAGACAAAGTAAAGCAGTAGTATCAAAATAAAAGGTTCAAAAAAAAATCGAAGTGACTACTCTAGCAATAACGCCAATAGTAACAACTCCAATTGTGGCAACTCTAATGGCAGTAACTCAAGGGAGATACTAAAATGTAATAATATACTGAAAGTAAATAAAAATTGAAGAAAAAATAATAGTAAGAAAAAAAGCTTTAATACCATGAAAAAACATATACCAAAAATGATAGTGATTCCAAAGAGCAACTTGCAAGGCAATAGCTCCAAAAGATAACTTAAAAAAAAATTATATGAAAATTAGTAAGTTGTAAAAAAAATTATAATATAAAAGAAAACAAAAAAAATAAATAAGAGAAAACAAAAAAAATTGAAAATTAGTGAGTTGTAAAAAAAAAATTATAATATAAAAGAAAACAAAAAAAAAAATAAATAAAAGAAAACAAAAAAAACATAAATAAAAAAGTAAATATTTATTTACTTACAAATCAAATGTAATTTGTGCGCATCAAAGCACAGAAATTATTATTGTTAAATTCAAAAAAAAAACAAAAAAATAAAAAAGTGCACATCAATGCACAGAAATTATAATCATTAAGAATTTTAATGATTATCACGTTAATGCATGGAATTATGATCGTTAAGGATCTTAATGATCATCATCATGGAATTATGCATGATCGTTAAGAATCTTAACGATTGTGCATATCAGTGCATAAACATTATGATCATTAAGAACATTAACAATTGTGCATGTTAATGCATATCGTTGAGGAATCTTAACAATCATATCATTAAGAATCTTAACGATATGATCATTAAGAATCTTAATGATATGATCGTTAAGAATTTTAACGATAAGATCATTAAGAATCTTAATGATATGATCATTAAGATTCTTAACGATATGATCATTAAGATTCTTAATGATATGATCGTTAAGATTCTTAACGTTATGTCATTAAGAATCTTTCGATATAGTCGTTAAGATTCTTAATAATATGATTGTTAAGAATCTTAATGATGTGATCGTTAAGATTCTTAACGATATGATTGTTAAGAATCTTAATGATATGATCATTAAGATTCTTAATGATATGATCGTTAAGAATCTTAACGATATGATCATTAAGAATCTTAATGATATGATCGTTAAGAATCTTAATGATATGAACATTAGAATAATCGTTAAGAATCTTAACGATATGATCGTTAAGATTCTTAATGATATGATCGTTAAGAATCTTAAAGATATGATCATTAAGATTCTTAATGATATGATCGTTAAGAATAATCTTAAGAATCTTAACGATATGATCATTAGAATCTTAACGATATGATCGTTAAGAATGATCGTTAAGAATCTTAATGATATGATCATTAAGAATCTTATAGCACTTTGCAAAAAACTGTGATCCTGTGATTTCACGGTGATGATGACAGAAAAATTTCTGAGATTTTAATTATTATTGATCATAATTTTCAGTCATTGAGTCTATATTTTATCTAAAATCTTTAAAATTCTTAAAGAATTGAAAAGTCCACAAGAATTGGTTGATTTCCATCATGATCTGCAAAGGTCACCCATTTTTGCAAAATGCAATAATAATATGATCATTAAGAATGATCGTTAAGAATCTTAACGATTTTGCACATCAACACACGAAAATTATGATCGTTAAGAATCTTAACGATTGTGCGCTTCAGTGTACAAAATTGTGATCGTTAAGCGATAGTGATGACCATGACGTCAGTGCACTGAAATTATGATCGTTAAGAATCTTAACGATTGTGCACGTCAGTGCACGAAAATTATAATCGTTAAGAATCTTAACAATTGTGCACGTCAGTGCACGGAAATTATGATCGTTAAGAATCTTAATGATTGTGCACGTTAATGCACAGAAATCTTGTGATCATAAAGATTAATACACGTCAATATATGGATATAATACTATGCATGATAGTGCACGGATTTCAATTTTTCGTGTGATAACGTGTATTAAATTTTTTGGATGATCAGTTTCCGTGCAGTTTCCGTGCAGTGATTTTGAAACCCGTGCTTACCCGCATACAATTTCGTATTTATGCATGCATTTCCGTGTATCGAGTTTTCATAGGGATATAGAAATAAAAAAAATAAAAATAAAAATAGCCATCGAGCACAGCCTCAACTTCTGGTTACATAGGTCAGATTCGCCCTTCACAACGTGCATGGTTCGAGTTGGCACGAGAATCGGCGGACCATGTTGATCCGTATACCCGTGCCACTTAAATGTGAAATCACATAAATCGTACGTGCCTTTTGTAGCAGTTTACTAAGCCAATTGACACGGAGCTGATGACACGTGATGGACCGGGTAAGTAAACATATATTTATGGTCCACTTTCCAATAGAAATTTTATTAGAAGAGGACCTGAATAGTTGGGGTATGTACAAATCTGGAAACTAAAGCAGCTGCAAATGTGTAAAATCTTGCAAGGAATCTTTTTCCTTAAGATATCCAGAGAGGTTTACTTGCGAGTTTTTGAGATATTGCAATTTTTTAAAAAAAATCGGTTGTGATCCTTCACTCTTGTTATACTCTGAGAAATAAGCCAGCACGTATCACTTTTAACACGTCCATTCCGTGAAATGAAAACGTGCCATCTGACGCGTGCCATTCCGTGTGACATGATATAACGTGCCACCCATTACCGTAGTGTCCGTGTCATTTTTAACCGTGCATTCCGTAAAACGTGCATATGCGTGCCACATGATCTGTACTATCCCGTGCATATACACTGTTTCCCGTGCCATACCCTGAACCATTTTTTTATAGGGATTGTGTGTCGATTTATACAAAATTTTTTACGGTAAATCATGAATCAATCAAATATTGAGAGGTTACAGCGGTTACAGCGGTTACAGCAGATCAGCATGGAATGAACGGAATACGGATATTTTTCACCCCTTCTGGTTATCTTTATACCGAAATTATAGTTGATCAGTATGGTATAGATGAGCAGATCAGTATAATACATGCTGATTTTAAAAACCTGTACCGATACACAAAAATTAGCATAGCTCACTGCATTTGACTGACACGTTTCTTGTTAATTTATTAAATTGGCATTTCATTTGATTAGATATTTGAAATAAATTATTCAAATTTGGTATATTTCAAATAAACCAGTTTCATATTAGTACTTGTAGTCAAATTCGTAAATGTACTGAGTAAAGTGATGGCACTTTGTGCTCATATAGAATCCGGATTCAATAATTGGATTTATCCAGATTCAGATTACATCCGGATACACAAAGTAGGATCCGAATTTAACCCGGATGGCCCTTAAAGAATAGGATCGAAACACTAACTTAGATTAAAAAGTATTATGTTTGCAAATTAAATTGTAAGTATTCGTTTCAACAAATTTAATAGATTGGTTTGGAAACTTTGATTAATCAATTTTTATATATCATCTTATTTCAATGGATATGTATATCTCTGGATCCTGTGATTCGATTTAGATGATTTTGGCATTATTAGAATCGCCTCACTGAGACAAATCTAATGACATCGAAATCATTCAAGTTGGATTACAGAAACCTGAAATATTCAGCTCTAATCGATTGATTAAAACTCCAAACGAAAGAATTAAAGTCCCCATACGAATTAAAAATATATAAAGGTTTAGCTTCGGCTTACGAAGGAGGAAGGGTAGTTAATGATGGTTGATAATAGTTATTATTATTATAATAATCGATTTATATTAATAAAGAGAAACCTTGTAACCCGAAATTATGTGTGTTAGTTTATCAATTTAAACCATTTGACCTTAATCATTATCGAAGTAAATTGATTCAAACTCTCCCCAATCGTAACACAAGTTAATTAGCTGCTCGATACTCGAATATTTTGTCTCGAATCGCTCAACATGTGACAGGCCCGGTTATGGTCACATGTTCGATCGACATAAGTATGTAGAAATGCAATCAGTGATTATAATGTAGATAATTATCAGCGAGTATGTAATAACTAAGTATGATATGAGGTAATTAAGTAAGTACTAGGCATGAGTAAATATGAGGTAATCAGGTCATAGTATTTTAGCAGGCATGGGAAAATCGATGAGAGTTAATTTTGTCTTTTCTGTGAACTCGACTTTAGTTCTGGTTAGGGGTTGGAACCGGTTTTAAATATTCGAGTTTATCACATCTAAATTCGAGTTTATCACACCAAAATTCGAGTTTATCACATCAACTATTAATAAATGACGTGATAAACTCGAATTTTGGTGTGATAAACTCGAATTTAGATGTGATAAACTCGAATATTTAAAACCGGTTCCAACCTCTAGTTCTGGTTACATCTATCCCCGACTCGAAGTGACACAATATTTGATTGAATGGCGTCAACCATATTGTGGCCTGTCGGTGATGACAGTCACATAAATAATAATAGCTTGTCGTGACGACAACCATTTAAGTTAAAAAAAATGACGCTCACAGACTACGTAGGTCGCTCGATAACAGAAGGGCAATATATGTTCTTCATGACATTATTTCCACAAATGATAGGCAAAACAAACAATATCCACCTTTTTTCTTTCTATTTTTTTTTTTGGCGGGTGCACAAGGGTTTTGTCTTTTCAATTTTAGGCTTCACCTTTCGTCGGGATTTCACCTTTCGGTAGTGACTTTGTTTTGTTTCGTCTTTCGTCATCATACTGACCTAACGCTATAATTTTAACACAAAGCATTATAATATTTAGATAAAACAGCATTATCTGTTATGGCATTACACGACATTACGGCATTACGGCATCACGACATTACGGCATTGCGGCATTACGACATTATGGCATTACGGAATTACGGGTTTATGCTAAAACAGCGATTATATTTGAATTTTTCTTTTTTTCGCCCATTTGGCCATTCACATACTGTCAACAATTTTTTTTAAAGGTTTGAAGCGAAAAAAAAAGAATGACTAATAAAGCATTTGAAGCTATGTTGTAAAGAAACTGATAAAAAATCAATAAAAAATTTTTTAAAAAATTCTTTTAAATTAGAAAAAAATATTTTATTACCATGTATTAATTGACAAAATTTTGAAAGTGATGACTAATATATTACCGTACGCACGATAAATTTGGTATAATTTTCGTACGTCCGTCCGAATCTGCACTGCCGTACAGTACTACTTTACTGAATACCTAGAAATCAATAGAGGACCCACTCAAGTATCAACTGGATTTTAATAAATAAGTAATAGTATGATCACTCACTAATCACATCGAGAATAGTCAAATTTTCAACAAATATTTTATATAAAATATAATTATGCTTGAACTATTCATTCACTTGTAATCACATTGAGATTGACGACCTTTGGCACATGTTTATCACCTACATACGACTTTATTATGAATCAGAAATTCTTCATGCTATTAGAATTTTACAGGCATATTGGAATTGCCACTTATAAATATAAGTTACGATTCCATGACATCTAAAATTTTCATTAATGACTGCATTAGATACGATACTACAGTCAACATTCTTCTAGCTACATTAGCACACTCCTTGTAACACTCCTTTCTATAACGAACTAAATTTTATATTATTTCAGTATAAAAAAATTAATGTCACTGAGAAACAATAATTTTATATAGTGAATTTTTTACATCCAGAACTTGCGGTTCGTTATAGAAGGTGTTAATGATAAATCATTTTAAAAAATGATTAAAATCTTGCTAGAAAACGTTTATGTTCAATTATTAATCATAGGATTAATTTTAACATTAGTCTATCTCCAACTAATGAACAAACGACTAGTAAGTTTTTTTCTATTTTTATTAACATATTTTCATAATTCTTACTAATGTAAAGGTTATTTTCTTAGAATGAGCCACCCACAGTTTACTATCGATATCCAATTTTCGGACATACATTTGAGTTTATAATGAATTGCGAAAAGTTAATTGAAGAATCAAGGGAAAAGGTTTACCGTTTTTTCTCTAAAAATATATAGAAATATATTTCTTTTCTTACGCTCTATTATTATAATTTATGATTTTTAAATAGTATGGCGATGCATTTAATTTATACATATTCGGCCAATTAATGACTGTAGTTAGAAAGGATGCAATTTACGATGTTTACAAAAAAGAAGGTCAAGATTTTAATTTTCACGAAAGCTCTGAAGTGGTTAGTAATTGATAATTTCTAATGAATTTAGCAGCTTTATTATAATATTATATATTTTAAACCATTCTTTTTAATTGAAAATAGCGATTAGTGATAAAATATTTATTTCCATATGCCGCACTCGATGTAGATCGAAGTGTTAAAATATTGAGAGGCTTTTTTCGATTAAAATTAGCCAATAACACGAGTAAGATACATCAAAGTGTTATTGAAGGCATGAATAATTTTGTTGGCGAATGTGTTGGTAAGCTCATCAGCTTTTAATAATGAATTATTCTTATAGAATTTTCTTAAAGTTTAAAATAAATGTTTAATTACTATAGAAACAAAGATTATTAAAAACCCAAATGAACTTTTATTAAATACTTATTTGCGAATAGCAGCAAATATTATTGTTGGTGAAGTATGTAATATTATTATTTTTATGTAAAATTATTTTCATTATTAATAACTCAGTTAACTTCTATAAAAAAAAAATTAGGAATGTGCTAATTATGAGGATATTTTAGAAATCTTTAAAGACTTATTTTATTCAGTTATTAATCTTTTTTATGCGCCAAGCATATTATCATTAATACATCCTTGGCTTCATGACCAAGTTGCAACGTAAGTTTTTTAAAATCCCAATGATAAATCTTAAAATGCAACTACTTTACGTTAGAGGCTTGCATGAGCATGATAAAATAATTTTTTGTTTGGCTAATACATAATACTGGTCCATAATTTAAAATACAAAAATACTTTTGACATAATATTTACGATTATTACTATGTATTTGAAGGATCAGTCTATATTTTAGAAAATTTTAAAACTGATCTGCCCATGTATACTGATATATTCTTTACATAAAACTTAATTTTTTGATCATAGCTTTTCTTTAAGATTTATTTCAAATCATAGAAGTAAAATTATTAATCGTATTAGACCAGTCATAGAAAGGCGTCTTTTTTATAAAAAGAAATTAGGTGACAATTGGGATGCGCCTGTAAGTCATTTATAAAAGAAAATTTTATTAATACAATATTATAATATTCTGATAATATTTAAATTATTTTAATATAATTTTATTTAAAAATACTGTAGGTAGATGTTCTACAAGTTTTCCTAGACAATCCTGAAATAGCTCCAAATTTCAATCCAAATCATGTAAATTATAACATAATCGTTGACACAATTGGTGTATTTATGTTTGCTTCTATGGCAAATACATCTAATGCAGTTGCCTATGCTTTAGTCGGTTAGTATATTTCATTATTTTATATTATAAAGTAATTATATTTTAAATTAATTATGTTTTAAATATATTTTATTTGAAAATTAGAGTTGGCAAAAAGAAAGAAGGATTATTGGCAAGAATTATATCAAGAAGTTCAAGAAATTAATAAAAAGAGTAATGGCAAACCTATATATAATGATTTTAATAACATGGTGAAATTAGAAAGGTTTATTAAAGAATCTTTAAGATTTAATTCTAATGTGCTTAGCATACCACGTCCCTGTGTTCGTGAAACTTATACATTTGCGAATGGATTTCAAATTCCATATGGTAATTTTTTTTGACATTATATTCTTTAACTTTCAAACAATAATATTTCTCCTTTTTTCTATTTATTTAAATAATAGGTCGTCAAGTCTTTTTAGATGTTTCAGAAATATCTTTTAGTGAAGAATTAAATGGTCAAAATCCCCAGAAATTTAATGCACACCGCCATAATTCACCTGCAACTAAACCAGATCGTGATTACTTGGTATTTGGAATTGGTTGACGTGCCTGTCCGGCTAGATTTTTTGCAGTTCTTTTGGCTAAGATCCTTCTATATCACGTTTTATTAAATTATAATATCAAAGCTGAACTTGAGAATACGAAACACAAGCAGCATGCTGGGTTTCTTCTTGGGCCACTAAAACCTGGTAAAGCTGCTATTGTGTTTGAGAAAAGCGTTTAACCTATACAAGCGTACAATCAAAAGTTGAACTTGTTGTAAAATTCAAAGCCAAATTAAATTGAATGATAATTTGATCATAGGATGCAATTTGTATCATAGGTCTATAGAAATAAATTAGTTAATTTATATTTGAAAGTCATAAGATTAATAATTCATATTTTAATACCTTTGTCATAATTTTAATATGAATTAAATAATTTATTTCAATATGTATTAATCTTTATATTTAGAGTTCAAATTTTATCTTTAGAAAGTACTATAACCTTTTAATTATTTTACAATAAATTATCAATATTTAACACATCAGTAACTGTCTTACATTGTCGCGCTAAAGCATGAACAAATAAATGTAAACCTGATTTAGAAAATTAAAAAATGATAACAATATCTAGTTATTGAAGTTAGATAATTAAATAGATACTAAATACACAGTTATTATACAGCACAACTATATTAATATTGTATGTTCATTATATCATTATAACACATTGTAACTTAAACTAAAATGTATAGTAAGTTGTAATTGATATAGTTTACCTCATTGTTTTAGGATTTTGCTTAGGGTTGGGCAAATGTAAGTTATAATGTAAGTTACAATGTAAGTTACACTGTAATTTACATCTAAGAATTTAAGTTACATATAGAATTTTTAAAAATTTTAAATAATAAACTAAATAACTGCGCGACATCGTCACGCGAAACCAGGAACGGAAGACTAGATAGTGGTTGAATTTGAATGAATAATATAATTATAAAGGAACTGATTTGATATTATTAATTCAATTAGCCATATAAGAAAAGGTAATCCAACTAATCTTTGTCGTGTTTAGTAGTGATTATTTTATTATATAGTTAACAAAGTCTGATCGAAGAAAATGAAATTATTCTTCAAATTATACGATAACAAACTCATATGTATTATTCTTATTTACAAAAAACAATCCAAATTTTTAAATTTGAAATTATTTGATTTAAAATTCTACTCGATAAAGTTAAGGTCACGCAAAGTAGCATAGCAGAAGTTCGTTTGATTAGTTGTTAAGATATCTCGGAAAAATGTCGATCATACTCCAGATAGAGTACCGGCTCATCCCGGATAAAAGTTTTATTACTCACAAACTTTTAAAATATTAATCACTACTCTCTAAAGACTTATATTATAATTTTACAATGCACGAATTCATAGCTTTAATTTAGATTTTACAAAGTTTTTATTGTTATTTCGCAGTAAATAGATATAAATGTCTACTAAATAACGAATACGCGACCATTCCTAAACACTGCTATTACTATCACTTATTGTATTATAAACGCATATTCATAAACTACTATATCTAAATTTATAAGATACGATCATATTCTTTAAGGGCCATCCGGATTAAATCCTACTTTGTGTATCCGGATGTAATCCGAATCTGGATAAATCCAATTATTGAATCCGGATTCTATATGAGCACAAAGTGCCATCACTTTACTCAGTACATTTACGAGTTTGGCTACAAGTGCTAATATGAAGCCGTTTTATTTGAAATATACCAAATTTGAATAGTTTATTTCAAATATTTAACAAAATGAAATGCCAATTTCGAATTTAATAAATTAACAAGAAACGTGTCAGGCAAATGCGAAATATAATTAATTTTTGTGTATCAAAAGATTAAGATCGAATTTAGGGTTAGAATTATATAGCTGATTAGTATTGTATAGGTTTTAATAAATCAACCTGTATTATACTGATCTGTCATCTATACCATACTGATCAGCTATAATTTCGGTATAAAGACCAGAAGGGGTGTAAAATATCCGTATTCCATTCATTCCATATTAGATCTGCTGTAACCGCTGTAACCTCTCAATATTTGGTTGATTCATGATTTATACTGTTGTGATTAAACAATTGTTATACCCGTAGTCATGCTGGTTAACCTACAACTCCAGGATTTCAGGATTTTTACAGGGCGCAGAATCGATTTTACGATCACGTGACTTCCGACGTCAATTAGCCAATTAAGATCACCGGACGGTCTACGGGCACTAGGGTGTCCAGGATTATGCGATGCGATATTATGCGCATAAATGACCATTTTTTCGCATCGCATATGCTTCGCATAATTAAGAAAAAAAGGCATAAAGCACGTGTGTGAGATTTGATTGGCGGTAGAATGTGTATTGATGAAGTGTGAATTCCGAAAACTTCCGCAAAAAAGTTCGAAATGTTCCGAAAAATTGGCATAATTGACAAAATCTAATTAAGAAAATGCATAATTCGCATCAATCGCATAATTGACCTTTGTAAAATCGCATAATTTACCCAATCGCATCGCATAATTCTGGACACCCTAACGGGCACGTACCAAATCACGTGATTTGCACGTACCGAATATCACATGATATTAGGGTGTTCAATCGACTAATTAATCAAAACATAGTCAGGGTACATAATGTAATCACTAATTTCAGATTTTCTAATGGGATTAGAAGATATTTTTGATTATACTTCCTCTATGTATGAAAATATGGAATATAGAGGATTAGCTCACATTTTCTTAGCAATGTACTAGTTGTTCATGAGCTACTTTTATTTTATTATAAAGTTCTCGCCATTTCTTTCTTATAAGAGATTCTTAATAATATTTTTTGAAATATTTTTTGAAATTTTTTTACAATCTACTTATAAAATTAATAAAAAGGCTCTATTATATGAAAGAGAATAATGAGAACTTTCAGATAAAAAAAATCGCTTAAGATTAAGGCCGTGCAAATAAAATTAATTGGTTCTCGTTATATGTAGAGGATAATATGTACACGGGACCCGGCTGTTTTTGTATAGATAAAAAAAAATGATATAAATTTTTTCACCAATAAAATTTAAATTTTATATCAAAATACAATACGACAAATTACTATATCTATTAATTTGTGATCCGAATATGAACCAGTGAATAAACATAGTAAACTGCGAGGATATGTCTACTATGTAATTTTTGCCTTTTTTGGAATCTGGCGTTTCCCCAAGGATAAATCGATTTTATACTAAGTAAATCTCACATGCGTATAATAAAAGTTGTAGAAGAGATAATTACAAGCATAATGGTAGTTGAAACATTAAAAGCAGCCAAGCGGATCATAAGATATGGGCATTTTTGTCTTTACGACTATTTGTTTACTTCTTTGTTTATATCATATAGTCGCGAGGCAAATACACCTATATCTCACGATCCACTAGGCCAATTTTAATGTTCCAACTACTATTATGCTCGTATTTTTCTCCTCTACAACGTTTGTTATGTGCACAAGGGAGTTTATTTAGTAAGAAATCGATTTATCCTTGGGGAAACGCCAGATTCTGAAAAAGGCGAAATTTAATAGATGATTTTTCACTGGTTCACAGGCGGATCACGAATTAAATGATAATGCAAAAGTTTATTTTAAATTAAGCATTTTGAGAGGAACATAATTAATAATTTCTACTTTATAATGCCAAAGCGCACATATACGATCGCAAATCAACCTTTCTGGTAAATAAATTCGGAACTTATTCAATCAGCATCTTTCTTAATTCGCAATCCAAATCTATTATTTTTTGATGCACACACATATACAACTTTTACTAATTTGTTTACTCTTCGATACCAATAAATAGCATTTGTATAACTCTTTCAACTCCAACCCCATTTCGATAGCAATGAGCAATATCTGTCATTCCGACTACACCCTAAATCTGCAGATTTCTGATAATATAAGAATGCCTTATCTTCATCCTTTTCAACCCCAATTCCTATGTTCATCTTTTTTCAACTCCAATTCCATACTGATAACAATGACCAACAATATTTGTTCCAAGAGCATCACCCATATCAGCAGATTTTAGATAACAAACGAACGCCTTATGTTCATCCTTTTCAACTCCAATTCCATTTAGATAACAAAAACCAACATAAATCATAGTGGTAGAATAACACATGTTTGCAGCTTTAAGGTATCCCAGTAGTTCAAACGCCTTTCTTTTGGACTACGTGATACTAATGACAAAGCTAAACTTTCGTTGAGCCAGCAGCAAAAACCAAAGAGGTAGAACAATTCATGTCCTTACTTTTCTTAAAAAGCCAATTCCTATGACCTCGTAAGCTACCTCATACTTACTCATTAACCCTATTCAATACATCATATTTCCCAAACTCTTAAACATATCACCCCCTTAATCAATATCCTAAACTTATCTATTAACCACTCTGCCAGGGTCATGGTCTCATGACAAAAGGATGCCCATGACTTCGTTTACGGTATCAACAAAATTAGTGGTGATCATGTAATCTAAGTCAGAATTTTCCTGTATCTTATAATATTTAATTAAATGCATTTAATAAAATTACATATATATACTATAAAAAAATTTTTAATTTTTGGAAAAAAGATACCCAGCCAGGTAATAAGAACCAATTTTATTTGTTTGCATGGCTAATTAGGCTATTGTTGAGAAAAAGTACTTTGAATTTTCGATTTTTATCAATTTTTATATGATAAACGATAATCGTTTATATATATATATAAACAAAAATTCAAAGTACTTTTTCTCAACAATGATCTAATTAATCTTAAGCGATTTTTTTTATCTGAAAGTTCTCATCATTCTCTTTCATGTAATAGAGCCCTTTTTATTAGTTTTATAAATATATTGTAAAAAAAATTTCTTGTAAATTGTCAAAAATTACAAAAAAATTATTAAGAAATCTATTATAAGAAAGAAAATGGTAAAAACTTTCGAATAAAATAAAGTAGCTCATGAACGACTAGTACATTGCTACTTTCCATATTTTCATACTTAGAGGAAGTATCCCTTAAACTGTCCAGGTTCAGTAGGCAAATTTGGCTGCTTAAATTTTATAAATTCATATCTGATCTATTTTTTTAAAAAATCAAAATATTTTATAATTTTTTTTTTAAATAAAAACTATAATTATATACTATTTAAAACTTCTTTTTATTTGCTTAATATTTATAAAAAATTTGAAGTTGCCTATAAAAGAAAAATTTATAATTTTTTAAAAAAATTTTAATTTTAAAAATTTTTTCTGTTTTTTTTAGTTTTATTCAATAAAAATATAAGATAGACCCCTATTACCTTAATCCAAAGTTGTAGACAATTTAAAATTACACTACTTTTATTATTAAAACTTTTACAACTTTTTAAACAAAATTTGAACTTTACTTAGTAGTAACTACAAAATTTCTCTTCGGGAATATATAAAATTTTAAGAAACTTTTTAAAATTTTAATAGTAAAACTAAAAAATAAGTTTTATTAAAAATGTAATATCTTTATCAAAATTAAAGATAGAATGATAAAATTTAAATATATTATATATAAAAGGAATATCTTTAATTTTATTCAATAAATAGGGGGTCAAGCTTAAATAAATTTTAAGTAAACTCAAAAAAACTTTTAAAAAATAATTTTAGCGAGCAAATTTGCCTGCTAGACGGTTTAAGGAATAATTAAAAATAATCTTCGAATCCCATTAGAAAATCCGAAATTAGTGATCTACATTATGTACCCTAACTATTGTAACTATTAAGGTAAGAGAGTGTATATGTTTTACAAATTTAACTCTAATAGTTACTAGGAGATAGGTTTCTGATTTACTCGAATAAAGGTCTTTTCAGCACTATACTAGCTTACTTCCTTTATTTTCCTTAAATAAAATCGAAGGGAATTTCTCTTAATGTAACTCTCTTTATTGAAGTCAAATTCATTCGTTTATATGCATTTGGATTTAATATACTGTACGACATGTTAACGTGTTATCTGGCACATTAACGTGCTATCTAACACTCTACGTGCTATTGACAATGATACTACTAAGCCTAACACGTTCACGTGCTATCTAGAGTTTTCATAATTTTTACAGTGCTACGAGTTACAAAAGGGGCGATTAAATGTTAATCATATGTTTGCTAATATTTAATGAATTATACAAAAATGGATGTAAGTTATACTAAATAAAGAAAAGAAGTACTATCGCTATATTCAAATGTGTTACTTGTGCGAGTGATACAAACCCAAAAAGGGAATTAGTCAATCGGAGAACGTAAAATGATGAGATGATCCCGGTCAGTGAGCAAAGCCAAAAAAGAACGAAAGAAGAGAAAATACAAGAAAACGAGTGTCCAAACCTATCTTGGGGCACTAATTGAAGTGACGAGAATGAAATTTTACATATAGAAACTGATTATTTTTATAGCCTCTAAACCTAACGCCAAAACCCTAAATTGTTAATTTCACGAACTTAGTTTAGTTTTACTTTGGGTTTGTATCACTCGCAAAAATAAGTATTCCGGGGCAAACTAATCGGGAAATTCGAATCTCTAATGTCACAAATTTGAATTTATGACGATACCTTANTATAGAATTAGGGTGCAAGTAGTATGGCAAATGTCAATCTGGGTGGTCTTCAATTGAAGCAGCACAAGGTTATGTGAGATGTGATTGTGGTGAGTGAACAGGACAGGGGACACCAGAGAGTTTAAATGGGTAATATCCTAGTTAGGTTACAGGTACGGCGTATAGTATAGAACCTTCGGGCGGACTACTTAAAATAGGCAACCAAAAGTTGCACGTGTGGCTATATGTACTCTCATTAACCAAGAATGTATTATCTAAATAACCTAATAAAAATCCATTTGCATGCGACATTGCAATATAAAAAAAAAAAAATCGAAGAAAACTTCTATACTTGTATTTTATTGTATTGTATTGGGTTCTATTGTAACGGATCGGGTTTGATAATCTTTATTGAAGTCAAATTCATTTGTTTATATACATTTGAATTAATTAGTAGATATGTTAAAGTGTTATTTGGCACAATATAGTGCTGTTTTACACGTTAAGTGTTGAGGCAGCTAAGCCTAACACGTTACCTGTTATGAGAAATTTCGTAATCCACGCCCTTACCACATGTCGTACTAACACGTTAACGTGTTATGAAGATTTTACAAAAGGTGTGATTATATGTCTATTATCAAGTTTACACAGATTTTGACTAACATTTAATGAAATATACCAAAATAGAAACGAAGTTATCTATACTAAATAAAGAGAAGATCTATCTACGGGGGTAAACTAATTGGGAAATTCGAATCTTCAAATGTCACAATTTCGAATTGTGATACTATGTTTTGATTAATTAGTCGATTGAACACCCTAACGTGATATGTACGTATGTAAGTTGTCGAAGTAGAATTTTTCTTAATTTTTGGATGACAACTACCTAATAGAATCAATATAATTTGGTTAAATAAATTCAACAAATTAGTAGAATACATTTAAAAAAAATTTTCATCGAATTCTATCAAGTAGAAAATTTTACTCAAAGTTTGGAAAAATTTCTACTACCATTTAAGAAAATAGCAGACAGAAATTTTCTAAACTTTGAAAAAAAATTTCTCAACAACTACTTGATAGAAGTCGCTGAAAATTTTTTTAAATAAACATAATATTTAATAGAATTTATTTAAAAAAATTTTCAATGAATTCAATTAATTAGATGTCGAGAAACTTTCATTCAAAGTGGGAAATTTCTGTCACAGCTATTTTCTTAAGGGATGATAAAAAAGTTTTCAAAGTTTGAACAAAATTTTCTTGACAACTACCTGATGGAATTTATTGAATTTTTTTTTAAAATGAATTCTATCAATTTGTAGAAGAATTAAAAATTTCTATCAGATAGTTGTTGAGTAATTTTCATTCAAATTTTAGATTTTTATCGCAACTATTTTCTTAGAAGTTAGTGGAAATTTTTCTAGACTTTGAGTGAAAAATTCCTGAACACTTGATGAATTCAGTGAAAATTTTTTTAATGAATTTTTGCTAATTTGTATAATGATTTAAACAAATGTTTTTTCATAGAATTCTATTAGGCAATTGTTGAAAAACTTTGTCCAAAAATTAAGAAAAATTCTACTTCAACAACTTGCATATGTATATATCATGTGATATTCAGCACGTGCAAAATCACGTGATTTGGTACGTGCCCGTTGTTAACCTTCGAAGTACCTCTCGGAAATCGAGGCTAACGGAGTAACTATCGACAGGGAGTCACGTGAGCACAGAGACACAAACTGTGCAGTGGTTTATCGTAGTTATTAGTATATAGACGAGCAAGAGGTTTTATGTATAGTGATTTAGCGATTAGAAAGAGTGCGTGATGTAGTTTGTAGAATCAATTATGTATAATGTCTTTTATTGATAATAAAGAATAGTAATGGCGAACATGCCTACAAAGTGGAGCCATATATATAAGAAACTATCTACTAATAAACACATGTGGCCTTTGTGTCTTAAGTGTCCGATCTATCACCTATGCCACTTCTACCACTTACGCTTTAACTACAACATGTGACATCCGTCACATGTGACACTTCTGTCACATGAGGCACATCCGGCACATCCGGCAAATTAGGTACATTCGGGGCATGAGGCACAGTAGTCCCGTGATATTGCATACGGCATGGGTACTGCATGGGTTCGGTATGCAAGGGTAACACCGTAGACCGTTCGGAGCACGTAGGTCGACAAATCGTGTGACTGATATAGATTTATGCACAGTATTTTCAATAACATTTTCAATGCATGTAAGGCTGAATTCTGCAGCACCAGCCGGTATAAATTAGGATTATAACCATGTAATACAAATATAGTATCGGTAAATCGTAATATCAAACATTTTTAAATCCAATGGCAAACGAAAATATCCCACAAATTATCGATGCTTTCAATCAACTGAATTTCGACAGCAGTCAAAAATTGGCAGATACAAACGAACCAAACGGAAATTATTTGCTCGGTTATTGTTACGAANTGCTTTCAATCAACTGAATTTCGACAGCAGTCAAAAATTGGCAGATACAAACGAACCAAACGGAAATTATTTGCTCGGTTATTGTTACGAACATGGGTTAGGAGTTGAAAAGGATGAAAACAAGGCATTCAAATATTACCAAAAATCGGCAGACGTGAATAATTCTAACGGAATGTATACGTACCAAGTTGGATATTGTTATTATTTAGGAATTGGAGTCGAAATCGATAAGCATAAAGCGCTTACATATTATCTGAAGTCTGCTGAGGCAGGTAATTCAATGGGAATTTGGAAAATTGCCTGGTTCTATCATTACGGAATCGGCGTGGAAAAAAATGATGCTAAATTTTGGGAATGGATTGGAAAGTGAGTTAAATTTATTTTATTTATGATGTTTAATTTATTCATATTAAGTTTTCTTACACAATTTTAATTATCAGGGAGTAAGCATAAAGAGCATTTATTTATTGGATCTATTTATCAACAATTTAAGGTCATAAATATTTATTGTGCATTTTAGCCCGTATGTATAAAAAACATTTAGTAATTTTACTAGATAAAAATTGCATAACAAGAACGCATAACAAGCTCATAATTACTTATTTACCATTACGTACAATTCATTTCATTCGCATTAATCATTTCATTCAGCGCGTGAGTATAAAGAACATTTAATAATTTTACTACATAAAAATTGCAAAACAAGTTCACAAAACAAGTTCATAATTACTTATTTACCATTACGTACAATTCATTTCATTCGCATTAATCATTTCATTCAGCGCGTGAGTATAAAGAACATTTAATAATTTTACTACATAAAAATAGCAAAACAAGTTCACAAAACAAGTTCATAATTACTTATTTACCATTACGTACAATTCATTTCATTCGCATTAATCATTTCATTCAGCGCGTGAGTATAAAGAACATTTAATAATTTTACTACATAAAAATAGCAAAACAAGTTCACAAAACAAGTTCATAATTACTTATTTACCATTACGTACAATTCATTTCATTCGCATTAATCATTTCATTCAGCGCGTGAGTATAAAGAACATTTAATAATTTTACTACATAAAAATAGCAAAACAAGTTCACAAAACAAGTTCATAATTACTTATTTACCATTACGTACAATTCATTTCATTCGCATTAATCATTTCATTCAGCGCGTGAGTATAAAGAACATTTAATAATTTTACTACATAAAAATAGCAAAACAAGTTCACAAAACAAGTTCATAATTACTTATTTACCATTACGTACAATTCATTTCATTCGCATTAATCATTTCATTCAGCGCGTGAGTATAAAGAACATTTAATAATTTTACTACATAAAAATAGCAAAACAAGTTCACAAAACAAGTTCATAATTACTTATTTACCATTACGTACAATTCATTTCATTCGCATTAATCATTTCATTCAGCGCGTGAGTATAAAGAACATTTAATAATTTTACTACATAAAAATAGCAAAACAAGTTCACAAAACAAGTTCATAATTACTTATTTACCATTACGTACAATTCATTTCATTCGCATTAATCATTTCATTCAGCGCGTGAGTATAAAGAACATTTAATAATTTTACTACATAAAAATAGCAAAACAAGTTCACAAAACAAGTTCATAATTACTTATTTACCATTACGTACAATTCATTTCATTCGCATTAATCATTTCATTCAGCGCGTGAGTATAAAGAACATTTAATAATTTTACTACATAAAAATAGCAAAACAAGTTCACAAAACAAGTTCATAATTACTTATTTACCATTACGTACAATTCATTTCATTCGCATTAATCATTTCATTCAGCGCGTGAGTATAAAGAACATTTAATAATTTTACTACATAAAAATAGCAAAACAAGTTCACAAAACAAGTTCATAATTACTTATTTACCATTACGTACAATTCATTTCATTCGCATTAATCATTTCATTCAGCGCGTGAGTATAAAGAACATTTAATAATTTTACTACATAAAAATAGCAAAACAAGTTCACAAAACAAGTTCATAATTACTTATTTACCATTACGTACAATTCATTTCATTCGCATTAATCATTTCATTCAGCGCGTGAGTATAAAGAACATTTAATAATTTTACTACATAAAAATAGCAAAACAAGTTCACAAAACAAGTTCATAATTACTTATTTACCATTACGTACAATTCATTTCATTCGCATTAATCATTTCATTCAGCGCGTGAGTATAAAGAACATTTAATAATTTTACTACATAAAAATAGCAAAACAAGTTCACAAAACAAGTTCATAATTACTTATTTACCATTACGTACAATTCATTTCATTCGCATTAATCATTTCATTCAGCGCGTGAGTATAAAGAACATTTAATAATTTTACTACATAAAAATAGCAAAACAAGTTCACAAAACAAGTTCATAATTACTTATTTACCATTACGTACAATTCATTTCATTCGCATTAATCATTTCATTCAGCGCGTGAGTATAAAGAACATTTAATAATTTTACTACATAAAAATAGCAAAACAAGTTCACAAAACAAGTTCATAATTACTTATTTACCATTACGTACAATTCATTTCATTCGCATTAATCATTTCATTCAGCGCGTGAGTATAAAGAACATTTAATAATTTTACTACATAAAAATAGCAAAACAAGTTCACAAAACAAGTTCATAATTACTTATTTACCATTACGTACAATTCATTTCATTCGCATTAATCATTTCATTCAGCGCGTGAGTATAAAGAACATTTAATAATTTTACTACATAAAAATAGCAAAACAAGTTCACAAAACAAGTTCATAATTACTTATTTACCATTACGTACAATTCATTTCATTCGCATTAATCATTTCATTCAGCTCGTGAGTATAAAGAACATTTAATGTGGGGATTCTGTTGAAAATGGATTATGCTGAAAATTTGGGGTCTCTATTTAAACCTATAATACCTACTAAAACCCACATATACTCTTTTATTTAATAAAACTACCCCTATTCCTAACATATCTATAAAAAAAAGACCACAAAAAAGGCCCCAAAAAAATTTACAATTTTCATAATAAAATATGAAAAATTTTCAGCATAATCCCAACATTTAATAGGTTTTTATATAAAAATATTACATAAAAATAGCAAAACAAGTTCACAAAACAAGTCATAATTACTTATTTACCATTACGTACAATTCATTTCATTCGCATTAATTTAGTCTGTGAGTATAAAGAACATTTAATAATTTTACTACATAAAAATAGCAAAACAAGTTCACAAAACAAGTTCATAATTACTTATTTACCATTACGTACAATTCATTTCATTCGCATTAATTTAGTCGGTGAGTACAAAGAACATTTAATAATTTTACTACATAAAAATAGTAAAATAAGATCTCAAAACAAGTTCATATTTACTTATTTACCATTACGTACAATTAATTTCATTCGCATTAATTATTTCATTTAGCTTGTAAGTATAAAGAACATTTAATAATTTACTACATAGAAATAGCAAAACAAGTTCACAAAACAAATTCATAATTACTTATTTATCATTACGTACAATTCATTTCATTCGCATTAATCATTTCATTCAGCGCGTGAGTATAAAGAACATTTAATAATTTTACTACATAAAAATAGCAAAACAAGTTCACAAAACAAGTTCATAATTACTTATTTACCATTACGTACAATTCATTTCATTCGCATTATTTAGTTAGTGAGTATAAAGAACATTTAATAATTTTACTACATAAAAATAGCAAAACAAGTTCACAAAACAAGTTCATAATTACTTATTTACCATTACGTACAATTCATTTCATTCGCATTAATCATTTCATTCAGCGAGTGAGTATAAAGAACATTTAATAATTTTACTACATAAAAATAGCAAAACAAGTTCACAAAACAAGTTCATAATTACTTATTTACCATTACGTACAATTCATTTCATTCGCATTAATCATTTCATTCAGCGAGTGAGTATAAAGAACATTTAATAATTTTACTACATAAAAATAGCAAAACAAGTTCACAAAACAAGTTCATAATTACTTATTTACCATTACGTACAATTCATTTCATTCGCATTAATCATTTCATTCAGCGAGTGAGTATAAAGAACATTTAATAATTTTACTACATAAAAATAGCAAAACAAGTTCACAAAACAAGTTCATAATTACTTATTTACCATTACGTACAATTCATTTTCGCATTTAATTTAGTTAGTGAGTATAAAGAATATTTAATAATTTTACTACAAAAGTAGCAAAACAAGTTCACAAAACAAGTTCATAATTACTTATTTACCATTACTACAATTCATTTCATTCGCATTAATCATTCATTCAGCTTGTGAGTATAAAAAAATAATTTTACTACATAAAAATAGCAAACTAGATTACAAACCAAGTTCTAAGTACTTATTTACCATTACGTACAATTCATTTCATTCGCATTAATTTAGTCGGTGAGTATAAAGAACAATTAATAGCTTTACTACGTAAAAATAGCAAAACACGATCACAAGGAAAGTTCGTAATTGCTTATTTACCATTACGTACAATTCATTCATTCGCATTAATCATTCATTCAGCGCGTGAGTATAAAGATCACAAAACAAGTTCAAAATTACTTATTCACCATTACGTACAATTTATTTCATTCACATTAATCATTTCATTCAGCACGTGAGTATAAAGAACATTTAAAATTTTACTACATAAAATAGCAAAACAAGTTCACAAAACAAGATCATAATTACTTATATTCCATTACTACAATTCATTTCATTCGTATTAATTTAGTCGGTAAATAAAAATAACTTACATTCGATATGAAGTTTAAAATCGCAGATGCAAATAAATCAATTGTATATTATATAATAAATCTGAATATGGAAAATGTGCACATTGTAATGAAGATAACACTCAGCCCGCATGGTGTCTATCATGTGACCCTGATAAATTAACACGATGGACAAGTGGAGATAAGGATATTGACGATTGCATTAAATCGTTCCAACTTAGAACCTGGAGTTACGAAAATGTGATTGAATGGATTCCATTTGATAGATTATCTGTTATTGAAGAAGTTGGTAAAGGAGGATTTGGTTCCGTATACAAAGCAACCTGTTTAGACGGTATACGAAAAGTTGATGATGATAACTGCAAAAGAGCGCGTGAAATTTCCAGCATCGTTGCTCTTAAGACCTTGTCGGAAGTTTCTTTAAAAGAAGTGAGCTAAATCGTTAGTTGTTTGGCTGTCTGTTAAATAATAATTCATTTAATTTACTTTAATTATCTATCTCATTTATAAAGTTTGAAAATCATATGAAATATATTTTATATGTTATTCGACTTAAGATATATGGATTAACGCAAAGCAATAAAAATAATAAATACTTTATAGTACTTCAATATGCTGATAATGGAAATCTTCACAAGTTTTTAAGAACAAATTTTCAAGCTCTTAATTGGGCGACTAAATTGAAGCTACTTTACCATGCTTCTATAGATTTATCTAATATGCATTATGTAGGGTATATTCATGCAGACTTTCATAGCGGTAATATTTTGCAAGACAAAGGTATTAGCACAACTCTACAATCTTACATCACAGATTTAGGATTGTCTAAAAATACTAATGAAAATGACCAAGAAGATGAAATTTACGGAGTTATGCCTTATGTAGCTCCGGAGGTATTATTGGGTCAAAAGTTTACAAAATCTGCAGATATTTATGGTTTTGGAATTATTTTGTCAGAGATGTCAACTGGACAAAGGCCTTTTGATGGTCAGGAATTTGATCAAAAACTTGCAGTAAAGATTTGCAAAGGATTAAGACCAGAATTTGCTCCTGGAACTCCTAAATGCTACATTGAATTGGCTGAGAAATGCATGAATTCTGATCCACAAAAACGGCCTGAAGCTTTTGAAATTCGAAATACAATAGCTGATTGGCTTGAACAGATAGATTATTCAACTGAAATTAATAAGCAATTCTTAGAAGCAGATAAAGTTATTAAATCATTGCCTATATCAAAGCATCCTGATGAAATCTATACCAGCAAAATTATTAGAACAAAATTAATATCAAAAGCAATTAAAGGCAATTTATTTTTTCAATTAATATATTGTATTAAAATTATAATTTTTATATAGTTAAAAATAATAATACTGTAATTGTTTATTTAGATTTGTCTCAAGCCCAAGTTGATTCTGCTCAAATAAATCTTGATGTCACTGAAATTTAAAAATTATGTATGTATATAGCTAATAAATCTATTTTATAATTTATATGATAATAATAATAATTTAATTTGCATCTTTTAAACTAAAATTAGCCTAAAGAATTTTGCAAATATGGTATTAAAGCCCATTATATTAAGGGTAGGGTGAATGTAGATCATTTTTCATATGATCTACATGGTATATTAGAAATTTATATAGTAAATAAAAAAATGCTTCTGATAAATTTTTTTAAAATCTTGACCAATTTGTATAAAATTTATGTCATAGGTAGTTTTAAATAGTTTGTTTATAATAATGAAGTTGCGCAATATCCATTGCTTTAAAAAAAAATCAACTTTATATGATTTTTGTAGGTTGTACAAAAAATTGATTGGTCAGATTAAATGATGTTTATATGTAAATCATATGATATCATATAAATTGGTTACACAAAGTTGATCTACAATCGATTTTATATGAAATTGGAAATTTGTACACCCTACCCTCAAATGAACCAATTTAATATGCTTTTGGATCAATTTTGTAAATTGTTATATATATATCATACTCTTTATTACTATAATAAGAAAAATCATGCTATTTTTGTTTTTATATATTATAATTAGGACAGGACTAGACAGTGCCCCATGCACTTTGTGCCCCTTATTTTGATGTCTCAAAATTTTACTAGGGTAACCCCTGTTGCACTTTTAACAAAAAATGATCCTCTCGCAATTCTGTACTAATCTTGACCCTAACCCTAACTCTAACTCTAAGTGGAATTAATTATTAGTACATTAGGGGCACAAAATACACAGGGGCACTATCTAGATTTTTTCTATAATTATATGGCCTATTATATTGCTTTAAATTTAAAATAGTATTTTATTTAGATAGTTTATTGAATGGATATAAATATTTTAAATATAGTTAGTTTTTGCAATTGTGAGTTTTTTTATTTGCATTAATATATATTTTTGAATGTATATTTTTGGAAATACCTTGTAACCTGTATAATTAAATTCTGATATTTATATTAATAATAAATATTATAATAAAAGTATTATTTTTAGACAATATTTACTAATTACTCAAAATTTGCTTATGAAACTGTATTTCAAATTCTAACAAAAAAATTTACATAATGTTTAGTATAAACTATTTCTAATATAAAGCAGATATATACTCTTTGGGAATTCTTTTTTATAGGCAAATCTCCATACATATTCCATATGATATTAATTTAACAATTAGAATATGTAATGTTTTAAGACCAGAACTTCCAAAATACACACCAGAATTAAAATTATATGCAAATGATGACACAATGTTGGAATGCTGAAGCTTCTCAAAGACCAAAGGCCGTTAAGCTGAAAAATAATTTAAGCCAATGGTATGAAGATTTGCGAATAGAAATAAATACTGCTACCCTTAAAAATTGCTATTGATAAAACAGAGATATCTACTAAAGCTCAATGCTTAAAATATGAAGAATATTCGGTGAATAATTCTATTGTAAGAACTTTTCTTTCTATTCTATTGTAATATATTTTAAGTAAATCCATTATAAGGATAGGTATCAATCAGTCGACTAGTTAACTAAAATTTTTTAATTGACTAAATCTTAATCGACTAACTAAAATATTGTTAACAATTCAAAATAGTGATTGGAAGATATATGAATGCCGGCAAGGGAAAACCTCATGCCGGGATTTTAAGTATATATAATTTATTATTTGCTAGACTCAGTTGTGATCATTAACATATGCAATTTGTTAGTAATAGTTATACACTTGGTTCTGTATATAGAAGTAAATGCTATATGAGCCCTGTAAAAATGCACTATATAAAGTTGTTAATACAAGGTCTCTGCATGACTGTCCGTTTAATAAACTGCAAATATAAACTATAATCTGACTCTATATTTATAAAATGTTTCAACTCTTCTATTTTTTGTTATAAAATTTCTTTTATACAATAACAATTATATAAAAATAATACCAATAATTCATGAGAACTCCTATTTTAATTTTTTTATTCAATAAAAACACACCTCTATTACTTCTTATAATACTATCATTATCAATAATAACAATAATGCACCAAAAATTATATTTTAATTTTTTCCCTTCAATAAAAATATACTCTAATACTCTCTATAATATTATTATAGTCATAATAACAATAATCCACAAAAAATTGCATTTCACTTTTTTTTCATTCAATAAAAATACATCTTTAATACTTTCTATAATACTTTCAAATAAATATAATTCTTGTTATCTTTTTTTACTCTATACTTAGCTATATTCTAATTTTTTAATACCAATTTTAAAAATTGGTTGAAATTTGTTTTCTCACGTAAAATTACTATATTTATTTTTATGATCATATAACAATAAACAGATTGTTCATAGTGTATACTGGCTTATTAATTTTGTAAAAAACTATGTAGCTTCTTGCTAACTACATAGTTATCATTATCTTTCTGGGATTGTTATTTAATATATAATATTTAAGCTTAAGTTTTATAATTTCATTTAAACTATACAATTATTATAGTACCATTTTGTGCCAGTCTTTTGTAAGTATATTAAATTTCTTTTCTTCTATATTTGTATAAATCTTAGTCAGTTTAACAATTTAGAGTTGTAAATTTGTTTTTTTTATTGCAAAATTTTGAGTGATGATTCTTTTGTACTTAATTTAGATATATGTAATCAAAATTTTATTTTAACATTGTAATTTTAGCTTTTACCATTACATTGCTCTGCGAAAATAATAACTCTTTTCTACTTAAAATAAATAAATATAATTAAACTAAATTTAATTGACAAGACAATAATTTTGTATTATATTCATATTGTGGCTTTTCTATTATACAATTGATATTTTTATAGTAGCTTATTATAATAAATATAATTATTTATTTAAAATCTGACTACCCATAAAATATTCAAGTAAATCATTAAAGTAAATAATCACTTAGTATCTAGTTAATCAAGTTTATGCCTTATTACTCAAGTTCTAAAATTAATATGCAATAAATATTATTAAATTTGTAGCGTCTAATACCAATTTTACTTGATGAAAAAATAAAAATATTATAATCCTTTAAATTACTAAATGGTTATCTTGAATTATGAATAAAAAAAGTATTTGGCTTTGAAATCTTATATACTAAACAATCTGAATTCATTCAGCCACCAGATTGTCAGGCACATCAAGTTCAAAGCCAGGTACAATGTTACTGAAAGCAGCATCTTTATTAACGTATTATTTTATTTTATTTTTTTTTAACAAATAAATCTCTCAGCTCAATTATTTCTATTTAGCACATAACTCCTTTACTAAATCTACTTTTACTGCTAAGAATAATATATTATACTATATATACATGTATGTATGTATATATAATCGCTACATTTAAAATTTGATTGCTACATGTACAAAAAACATTACATATCTTATATTTTGGATATATTTATCTTTTATCAAACCAACTATATAAACATATTTTTGCAATAAATTATAGCTTCTTTAAAATATATAAAATGGCATACAATTACATGCAAACTTGCTTATAAAATAATAAATCTGGTAATTTACTTGCTCTATTCTTAATCCATATAAATAATTAGCGTAATATCTAGAATTTTAATTTGCTATATTAGTATGTCATGTAATAACCTGTTTATAGGCTAGAAACATATAAACTCAAAGCTATTTAATTCATGCAAAAATCAAGTTTAATGTGAGACTAAGCTTTCTTAGTAATAGCAAAACATCTATCTTGGTTCTATATTTCTGCTATCATCTACAATACTTATAATGATATAATTAATATAATTACTCATTATTGTTTACAAATTTCCTATTATTATACTTCATCATTAATAGCCACATTGCTTCTATGATTACAATTGATAATAGCAAAGCCTTAGTGTGTTTTCTGATATATAAAATCTTTTGATTCTATATGGTTTAACAAATATCATATTAACAAAAAAGATAATGAACCAAAAATATTTCCTTATACCACTTTTTGCAATATGTACAATTACATACCTAAAACAATTGTTATTAAAAATTTTACTTAGTGTACAGTTATATAGTATATTAAATTATATAATCTTATATAATATTATGTATATATGTATGGTGAAGCAAATATGTGAGCACGTATTAAAATTGTATATTGCATTTTCGCGTCTAATGTACAATTGCTCAGCTATCTTTTATCACATGAAGAAGTTATCTATTTTTTAAATTGTGACATCTGATTTTGTTTTCATAGTTATTGCTTTACTACTATTATACTGTTCTATATATAGAATTAAATCCTTGATCTAGGAAACCGTTTTTATTTTCATGATATTGATTCTAATCTATCTGCTATTACCTATAATACAACAGTTAATAAAATAGAACAATACTTATAAGATTGTAAATGTTGATTTACTTTTTAACTATCTGATGCAGACTATTTAAACCTAAATAATTATGTGAATGTTTTATAGTTTTGAAAATGTTGCATATAAGTTGTTTTTTTGGTTATTTGATTTTTCTTTTCAGATTTTTTGCCTCCTAAATTGTTTGACTAAACAATGAATTATTTAAATATAGTAATAGAACTGTAATTGATCATGTTATTATTTTTGAATTATCCTTATTAACTCTCTAAATAATTCGTACTTGTTTGCTAATGGTTTAGCCTTAAACTAGCTAAAGAATAAATTCAAGCCCTTGTTATAACTAGAGTAATTTTTAGCAGTTTTTAAATTTAATCCTTTACTAAGCATAAAAAAATTTAACTGAAAAATAATTATTAAATTAGATTAATACCTTACTAATTATAGTATCTAATATTTGGGATTATTAATAATCTGATTGGTGTGCTTTAGATCAAGAATGTGATCTACCAATTGATTATCTGATCCTAATTTTTGTAATCTGATCCAAACTCTTTCATCATGCTCGATTCTTTTGAATAATACTATATAATTTTCTTAAGAATAGTCTATTCTTTTTTTGATTTACTAATTTTATTTTAAATATGCCAAAATGAATAAATGACACTTATATAGTAAAATACTTAAGTACAGATACTGTTAACTTTATTAAACAAAATTCTCTATCAATTTTTAAATAATCTAATTACAATTTACAAATCTGAATTTGTTTTTTTATAAATAATAATTGCACAATTTTACTATCTAATAATTTGAATATTATATAAATAACTTATTTTTCTTTATACAATATATGACTACTTATAATTTAAAATAACTTGTGTTTAAATTTGATTGTTATACAACATATTACCTATCATGTATCTTAGATGCATTTTATTATAATCATGGTTGTCTGATTTTTTTTATACCTGCTATATGTGCATATATGTTTTCACTATAGTCTTTAATAATTTATATCTTATAACACAAGTAACAACAATCATGAAAAAGAAAATTATCTTATTCTCGATCAACACAGTATATAATATTTGCTTAGCAGTTTCTCTTATATATGCAATACATTCTCACTATAACATACAACAACCTGTTTGCTATCAAAACATATCCTCGGAGCCATTAAATTCAAGACCTTTAAATATAAATATTTATATTGTTAACTCATGCTTACTGTGATGTTAATTCTTCTAGTAAACAATAATAAAGTAAAGTACTTTTGTGTTTCTACTAACAATAGTATTATGATCATCCAATTAATACAAATACTCTTTGTTAATTATGAATTTCCTACCTATTTTAAAATATTATAGTTGCAATACCTTAATATAATTCCCATTATATAAAGACCTTCAATTACATCGCTTAACAATTAATATTAAAAATAATATAATAAAAATAAAGCACATATTCATCTTTTAAAAATATATTTCAACTACAAAACCACTATCCTTTTATATTATTAAATTCGATTATGCAAGTACTTGAACATGCATACAATCGTTGTCTTGCTCTCTACTCGTAATAAAATAAATTGAACTTCTACTCTGTAATACAGTCCGGGGATATAGCATTATTTGGCTATTGCAGATCGCACCTTATTTGGCAATGATCATTATCAGACTATTCTAGATTTTTTCCAGATCATTCCATGTGCTATAAAGATTGGCCAATAAAATTTAAACGTTTAAATAAGTTAATTGGTCCCATAGTAATTATAAGCCAAAGTTCTAAAGTAAAACTTCTACAAGTGCACATACTTTATAAAATATATACTCCATTTCAGCCCAAATATATGACCTTTATAAATGCACTTTCTCTTATTATTTTCTAAGTGCAAAAGTGCATTTTGTTAAAGAGCAGTCTCAAGAACACAAACTTATAGAGGTTTTAGCGTATTTGACTTCAAATAAAATTATTTTACTTTGTGAATTAATGATTTTTTATTAAAAAAGGTAACTTATTTATAAGGTCTACAAATACTTCTGATTTCAAAGTTTCGAAACACAAATAATTCAAAAAGCATAGGTACGACTGGTCATGTTATTGGAAGAATACCAGCTAGCCAAAGGTGTCAATTAAAGGACTTTAAGTTCGCAGATACATTGTAAGTAATTTGAACTGAAACGATGATATGCTATCGGGAAATTAGCAAGTGGATTGCGCCCAGATATCATCATAACAGTAGGACAAATGAGAAGCAGCATTAGCCGGTGGTTTCTTGAGGCCACTGTTAACAAGAAAATGGTATAACTAGGAAACTACTATGTGTGGTGGAAAGGATTGGTTCGAGAAAAATGAAATGGTTGTAATACTTAGTTGTGTTGAAAGAGAAAAAAATTCCTGAGGATCAGTGGAGAGATTGTACCATGTAGCATATAACCCTGACCATTCTCCCGTTTTTTCAATCAGTTGACTCAGAACTCCAGACATTTAGTATAGAGGTAATACTTGTTGTTTTTTCAGCAAAAACCCTAAAATTTGAGAAGCAAAAAACAGTTTTTGCTAATTATCTTGGCATCTAGTGGACCAATCTGAACAAAGTTTTTTTTAAAAATAAAGCTCTCAGTGAGGTTTATCTAACAAAAAAATGTTCATTCAATTCAGACCACTAGATCAAAAGTTATTTAAACAAATATATTTCGTCATTTTTAGCAAATTGGACCAAAATTGGCCAAAATCCAGTTATGACCTATATGAGAGATGTCTGGGTCCTTTGACTCTTGTCAACATGCCTATTTATATTTCTAATTTTAAAATCTGGTTTATTAGTTCAGTAGTTACGATTGTAAAATTTTAATACATAATAATCTATTTATTAAAATTTAAAAATAAAAAATGTAACACCAAATATAATTAAAAATTGTATTAAATTAAATAAAAAATGCAAATAATTTATTGCAATAAAGTATAAAGCATTAAAAAAAAACAGAATGTCTAAATCACAAACAACAGATTTTGAAATAAATGAATACCTATTTTACCCTTTTCAACTTCAATTCCAGTATAATAGCAATACCCAAGACTATAAATATTATTAGCATAGTCTATCTTTACATGCTTTTGATAATATTCAAATGCCTTGCATTTATCCTAGTTAACTCCAATTTCATTTGAATATTAATAGCCAAGGTTGAATATTTCATTAACTTTATCCATCTCTGTCAATTTTTAACAACACTTGGATGCATATATTTGTTCTAGTTAACCTCGACTATACCTTATATATGCCGAAAAATAAATCAAAATTGAAAACCATTCTATCCTTTACTGACACAAGTAAAATAGCAATGCACCATTTGCTTTCCTTTTTATTCGGTTAAAGCCATTGACAGAATTAAAAATTTGCAATAAGAATTTAGAGATGTTCTATAAAATAGGTGGGTAAACCCGGCAAATCCCACAAACTCCACTAAGCATCTATTAATGATTACTAATCATTAGCGAAGCTTATTTCTTTTATTGCCTATCCATTCTATAGAACATCCAAATTTAGTAACGTCAGTTTTGAGCTATGAATAAACGATGTATGTTAAAAATAATTAGTTAAATAAAGTATAAAGTATAATGTCATTATAAAAAAAAAAAAATATATTCTTGCAGATTTGCTCCCGAACTTTCTAGACAATCTAGGTCATTATTCAAATCCAATAGGCATTTTACTTCTTGTAGTATATCTAATAATGTGCTTTTTCTTTTCGACCTTAGCTCCAAATATTTTTTTGGGTACTTTCGTCAAGCTGTTCGAGAAGAGTTTCAATCTTTACCACAATTTCTGTTATAGTCATATTTGCTTCATTCTTTTGATCTTTGGCCTCTCGTTTCATAATAGATATCGGTCTAAATAATAGAAGAATACCTTAATTAATAAATGTATCAGTAATAAAACTTTGTCGAGCTTGTTTAGCGAGAGATGTAAAATTTATTAAATTTTCACTCAATTCATATTCTCCATCCAGACTTTGACAAACTGATTTTAAATTTGATGGATCTACAAATTCGAGGCTTCGTAGAAGGGTCTGAAATTTTTGGCACTTCATAGTTGATTCTGGGTGAGTTCTTGGTCTTGAGAATTGATCACTGTTATACCTGATTACTTTAAATAAGTTCTTCCTAAGCTAATATTTGTTATAGTTAAAGCTCATAAATTATAATACCATAATTAATTAGAAATAGCATAAAATTTACCTTGAAAAATTTCTTATAGTTACGTGCTGCAATTTTCCAGTTGTGATCTTGTAAAATAGGAGGTATCAAAGATTTTAAAGCCTTGTTTACATCAGAAAATTTTATATATAGATATTGATTGATATATAACAGTTAATCGTTTTATATCGATTAAAAAATAATGATATCTATCAATTAACTAGCTAAAAATCTAAATTGATATATATCATTTTTTATATTAAATCGTTATATATCTACAAATCGATTATAATCTGAATTATTTAAAACAATATATAACAATTAACAGATCTTTAACGATTACACAGTGTTTTGACCACAACGATATATAATGATTAACAGATCTTTAACGATTACATAATGTTTTGACCACGTTACAAAAATTTCATTCCAGATCACCGGGTAAAAAAATAAAAAATAAAAAAAAGTAAAATTTCAAAAAAAAGTAGGTTAAAAATAAAGAGAAAAACAAAGTAAAGAAAACTGGCATAGAAAAAAAAAAA
>QKWP01001003.1:0-44991 GCA_003550325.1 Gigaspora rosea
TGGACAGAATTAGTGGTAAGCAATGATATTCGTTACTAGAAACATTTTATACTATGTATATTACGCACATAAATATGATACAATAATTAAATAACTATGATATAATAAATACTGTACATAAAACTATTATAATATAATATAATAAAATAAATAAAACTTACTGGTAAATTATATAAATCAATCATGCAATATCATTTGTCGCAATTAATCGATTAATCGATTTTCGATTCATATCACTAATTCAGATTTCAAACTAGTTTGACAAACTTCGGACCGAACCCGGACCGAACTCGAACTTGACTAAAAAGTTCGAAACAAAAAGTTCGAGTTCGGTTCGAAAATCGAACCGGATTCAAACTTGACAAAAGTCCGGTTCGGTCCGATCCGATAGGAGCCCTAGAGGATACAGAATCATTAGTTTCTGAAAAAATACAAAAATATAATTTTTTAATAAGTAAATAAGTAAACAATTAAATCAATACTAAATAGCATTTTACCTTTTGTGGAAGTATTAATCAGTTTAAAAATTTTTTCTCTTTTCTTAGCAGTTGATTTAGCAATGAAATGTATACATTTTTTTAAATACAAGATTATTTGATCTTTTTTATTTAGAAAAAAATTCTTTTGCTTATACAAGGTTTACAATATACTTCTGTATTAAATTTATTTATTTTTTTATTGATTTTAATGATAAATTTACTATATATTTCCCAAAATAAGCAACCTAAAAATTATACAAAAAAACACGAGGCTGCTTATTTTCAAATTGTTGAATTTTTTGAAAAATTGAAAAATGTACTAATAAAAAGTTGGTAGTATCTAAAATAGCTAGTAAAGGTAGTAGCATGGTGATTATAATAATAAGTATTGGACTACTTGGTTATAGTTATTTAGAAAAAAAGTGTGTATTAAAAAAGATGTAAAAAAAATTTGTATATATATGTTACTTAAATAAAATTTCATATGTATTAGATTATATATCAGATTACTTATACATACAAAAAAAACAAGAACTATTTCAAAATTCCTAATGCTAAGTTCAAGATCCTTCATATTCATTTGATTAGGCTTTAAAATATGCAAAAGAAAAATACAACAGTACAAAATATAGTTAAAAAAAAAGAATAAAAGAATTAAAATTAAAAATTCATTGTTTGCTTTGTTGATAATGATAAAATATAATGCACTAGAAATAGGGTTGGTTAGGTTCAGTTAGGTTCAGTTAGGTTCTAAGTAAATTAATAATTTTTAAACTGATTTTTTATTTTTTAGTTCTTAATTAAAGTTATTAATTATAAAATTATGAACAATTTTAATTATAAGCATAAAGCAAAAAACTTTCTTTTAAGTTTATAAAATATTAATTTAGAACCTAGGTTCTAAATTAATATTTTAAAGAATTTATAAACTTAAAAGAAAGTTTTTTGCTTTATGCTTATAATTAAAATTGTTCATAATTTTATAATTAATAACTTTAATTAAGAACTAAAAAATAAAAAATCAGTTTAAAAATTATTAATTTCTTAGAACCTATCTGAACCTAACTGAACCTAACCAACCCTAACTAGAAGTTTCTATACCATTTAAAATATTGGCCAAACATAAAACAAAAATAGCTTTTAATTTTTTCATTTGTTGGCTTTCATTGTAGTAGATTCAGCTATTCAATAAATATGACAGATTAAAATGAAATTGGATTAAAATAAAATTTTTCTTTTTTTAAGTAAAATTTTAAAATTTTTTAGAGTACATTTTTTGGGGGTTTTTTTAGCATTGGGGTTAGGGTTTAGAGTTAGGGTTATTAATTAACGAGTATATGTAGGCTTTATAAGCTTTAAAGGTGAGCAAAAGGGGTACCCAGTTTCATTTTAATCTGATTTTATTTTAATCTGTGACAACAAATATCCATTTTCTCTCAAATTTCCTGTTCTTTGAATATTGTTAAAATACTAGTAAAAGT
Organism: Gigaspora rosea; assembly: GCA_003550325.1. Taxonomy (NCBI): domain Eukaryota; kingdom Fungi; phylum Glomeromycota; class Glomeromycetes; order Diversisporales; family Gigasporaceae; genus Gigaspora; species Gigaspora rosea. The sequence continues at coordinate 1,961 of QKWP01001003.1, forward strand.
CTGTAATGCAAAGTAAAGCTCCAATTCAACAATAACCTTAATTATTAAATATTGTCTTAAATTTAGACACACATATGTAATTAAAGAACTCAAGAAAAATTATTATTACAAACAAAGTATATGTATTTATTCTTGGTTAAGCAAAAAAATTTATTTGTTTTTGGTTAGGAGGCATCCAGAAATAATGTTATACAAGAGGGAGTTAGATAAAAATAACGTTTTTCCCAATAAGTAGGGGGGTCAAAAAATATAACGCAATTTTTTTAAAAAATTTGTTTAAAAACTGATCCAGTGGTTCAAATTTAATGATTTTGGTACCATTCGATTCGTCTTGGTAAGAGGAGTTGAATAGTACCAATTTTATTTCATTTGGATTACTGAATTAAAAGTTATTGGCCAAATACTATTGGTCATATTTTTTTTTTTATAAAATTACTATATAACTAATAGTTTTTTGTGAATATCTTTGATCCAGTAATTCAAATGACATAATTTTGGTATCATTAGATTTGTCTCACTGAGACGAATCGAATGGTATATAAATCATCCAAATCAAATTATTGTGTCACAAGATATTCAAGTTTTTGTAAAATTTTATATATAAATATACGGATTTTGAAATTTTTTTTTATATAGTTAAGGGGTTAAGCGCTACTATGTAGGGTATATAATATTATTTATGGATACTCCTTTATGCACAAAAATCTATTTTTTTTTAAACTTGCCAATATATTCTCAGGATACTATAAGCCATTTTCATGAAAATTCATTTTTATTCCCATATAGATATTAAAAAAAAAATAGTTATACTATGTAACAGAACAAGTCGCTTATAGAACAATATAAGTTGACAAATTGGAATATTTATTGTTAGAGTGTTTAGATGTAATACAAAATTCTTACATATATGCAATTTCAAATTGGATAAAAATATCTAATTATAATCAGCTAGTAAAAAACTTTAACATTGGATATTGTCCAAAAAATGTCCATTGACAATTAGCCAATAAAATTCTTGAACATTGAATATCGCCCAAAAAATGTCTAATGATAATCAGCCAATAAAATTTTTGGATATTGGATATTGTCCAAAAAATGTTTAATGATGATTAGCAGTATAGCAATTAATTAGCTGATTTTTGTTGTTTTACTAAAGTTTTATTAAAGTAATGATTTTTTGTTATAAGATTGAATTTACAGCTATAAATATGTATTTGCAAAGTAGTATAAAAATTTAGAAGCTATACCTTTTTATCTTTTAAGACATTAATTTGATAATTGAAAGATAATTTAGAAGTTAGATGAGAGCTACTTTTAAGTATTCTAAAATTTTCTATTTATTTTGTAATCTATATAATTTAACTGTTTTTTTTTTGTTTTTTTTATTGTTATAGTTTTGTTAAAGTATTTGTATTTGCAGCTTATAAGCAATAGATTAGACAGTATTTTTATTTGTTTCTATGTTTTTACTATTTTATTTTTAAAATAACTTTCTTTTTTTGTTAATCTTTACTAATATACTTTTCTTCACAAAATAATCTTAGATTTAATATTGAGTAATAGTACGAAGTTTTAATAGCATTGCTATGATAGATAACTTTGATAATTAGTAGTTATTGGGTTACAAATAATGTTTAAATCGAATGATGCTATTATGTATTTATTATAATCAATTTTTAAATTTTGAGATATTTTTTTTTTAATAGTAAGGTTAGATTTAGATTAATATTGTTAGCAAAAGAGTATAGATGATTTTGGTAGTGTTATATTTTCAAATCGTGACCTTCAAACTTCAGTATTATTCATGACATTTAATAAAAATTTATATGTACATTAGAATAAATAAAATTTATTGATCTCACATAATAAACTTAACTATTTTTTTCTTTATGAGAGATTTTAAATGTATTAAGAGCATTTTTGTATGCATAATGATGTTTCTTTCAATAGCTGCTTCGATTAGGTTTCCAATTTAAATTCTAACAGCAGAAAATGCTATCAGAAATTGAACCTAACTATAGGTATAATAGCTATAACTTTAAATATGATAATACGTCAAAAGTATACATGAGGACGAAAGCATTTCGGGTTCTAAAACCCGAAATTAAAATTTGAAGACGAAATTGTTTTTGATCTATTTTACTTAAAAGACAAAATTATTTGATACTTTTTTTGAATAGACGAAATTATAAAGAACATATCTATATAAATTTTATTTGCTCTTACTTATAAAAAATTTTAATTTTCTCTAATGAAGACGAAATAGGCCTTTTTCAAAAATCAATTTTGGTGGCATCACTAGTCAAAAGGACCTCGACTCACATATGTCGTACAACTTGTATGAGCCATAACATTTGTATGTACCATACCAATTGACATGTGCTGTAATATTTAATATGCACTTTAGTATTTAATACATTGTATTTCAATATTTAAGGGGCATGCCATTTATCACGTGATATTTTTTACTTAGTAGCCACTCCTATCTATGTATGGTGTGATCACTTTATCTAATTCTAACTGATTAATATAATATATAGACGTGATCACTACCTCTGATCATGTATCCATGATAAAAATCACGTGATAAATGGTATGCCTCTAACATGTAATATATAACTTTATTTGCATGTGCCATAACAATTGACATGTGTTGTAATATTTAATATATGCTATAGTATTTAATATATTGTATTTCAAGATTTGATATGTTATATATAATTTTTATTGTATAATGCGAATTCTTGAAGAAAAATAATTTAACAGGATTTTTTTTTAAAGGGTCTACCTCTCTGCCAGCACATTTCACAATGAAAACATTTTGCTTTGTAATGTCCAAGATTTACTTTTTCGCCTTGATTATATAGTCCCATACTTTATCGAAAACAGGGCAACCTCTACTAATTTTTTTTTATAGAAAATCACAATTGGTTTTTGATTTTGATTGTATAGATTCTAATAGTATAGAAGTACTAGAATTTGTTTCAATTACTGAATTAAAGACATATTGTATACTTTCTAATTTAATTTGCACTTTTATTAAAGGACGAATCGATTTGTAACAGCCTGTTACACACTTATTTGTAACAGCTTTATTTATAACTCAAAATTTTACTATGATAGCCCCTATTGCACTTCTAACAAAAAATGATCCTCTCGCAATTCTGTATTAATTTTGATCCTAACTCTAACTTTAACTCTACTTTAACATTAATATGACCTTATTGGCTGTTACAAATAAGTGTGTAACAGGCTGTTACAAATAGACTTTTTCTTTATTAAAAGTTTTTATTTTAATTTTTGTATGATCTATTTACTTATTTTTTGTTAAAAAAGATTTATTTTTAATTTTTGTATGATTTATTTGTTTATTTTTTATTAAAAATATACTTCTAAAATTAACAGCATGTATATTATACTTACATCATATTTAATTTCAAAATTACATACAAAAACTCAGTTATAGCAAATGTTAGCTATTATACTATGTGTTTGTTATAGCACTTTTGAGAGTAATTATCAAGTTAAAACTAAACCTACGTTCTATATAACATTTTAAGCTTACTTTCCACAATCCCATTCTAATATCTAAGCTAATCTAATCTTAAATTCATATATAGCTAATTCTAATTATGTTCTATCTTTAATTCCATTCTAGCCTACTATAACCAACAAAATCAATGTTTATGTTTATGAGTAAAGTTGACACCCAACTGGAAAAGTAACTTCAGATAAGACTAAAATTAGGCCCAAAATTAAATAAATTTGTATGCATTAGTTATTAATTATAGGCGGGTGTAATTTTAGACTACTAAAATTGCAACTTTAGTTAGTTAACTTTAGTCATCAAAAACTCACCACCGACCACTATCCAAGAAATAGTTATTAATTGCAGAAGAATCAATACGATAAATAATAATACTAGCAAGTATAATGCTAAAAAATGAAAATAGCTACAAAAAATGGAACAAAGCTAGTAAATTACAACAAAAGAGCAAAGACACTTATGAACAGTGATACAATCAAAGTGACAACACTACAAGCAATGGCTCTAACTAACAACAACTCCAAGGATCAACAATTAATTAGGACTCTGAATATATGCAAAAAACCTTGTTGTATACTCAAACTAAATTTTTTAAAACATTATCTATTTGTGTACAAAATTGAGCTTTTTAATAGCAAATTTGCTTGACCTTTGATGTACATTTAATTAATATTATTAAAAAAAGATTGTTATACACTTACTAATTAAATTGAATTGGTATATTGTACAGTATATAAGAGGGGTTATACTAATTTCTCCACCAATTTTTGTTATTGACCAATAAGAATGCAAGATCAGGTATAATGTGATAATTAAAACAACAATTGCTTTTTTTGAAAGTCATACTTATCACAAAACTTTGTCTAAGAAATCATTTTTTGTATACTGATAAAAAAAATTTTTTGCAAAATTTTAGTACTATATAATATTATCTACTAACTTTAATTCTATTCTTAACAAAGATAACATATTTTATTTAGAAGATAATATATAAATTAGTATGAATAATTCTAGGCAGTCAAACAATAGAAAGAAATTAGTAAATTCTATATGAAAATATGTATTCTGAAAAGTTCTAAATAAAAAATGAATAAATATAAATTACAAGCAAGGTTAGAATAAAACTTTGAGAAATATTCAAAAAATTCCAAAAAGCAAACTTAAATATTTATTGTATATTAGTTTATAATAAATTTTGCTTTATTGTACACTTTATTAAAGTATAGAAAACTTATATTAAACTTCTGTTATACGTTAAATATATAGTTTTAAGCCAATGTACACTTCTATAATAAAATTTTTTTGTACACCTATATAAGATTTGAAGACGAAGGTTTATATAAATAACATATCAGTATTCAAGGACCCTAATTAATCCTGCGAACTATGCCCAACAAAATAATAGCTTCAACAAAACAATGTCACTAACCATATGCTCTGATTTTTGGAATTTATAAAAAAAGCTTATTTTTTTAAAACTTTAAAGCCAAATAATTTTTGATCTACTGGCCCATTTTAAATAATTTTACTACCAAACTGTTCATCTCTTTAAGATGATTCCAATGAGCTAAAAATTATAAAAATCCAATCACAGGATTATAAGAAAATGTGCTATCAAATAGGTGCCATATCTGAAATTGGTTTAACATAGATCAAACCAATTTCAGGTGCATCATCTATTTGACAGTGCATTTTCTCATAACCCTGTAATTGGAATTTTTATAATTTTTTGGGCTTTTTGGAATTGTCTCAAAGAGATGAATATTTTGGTAGTAAAATCATTTAAAATGGACTAGTAGATCAAAAATTGTATAGCTTTAAAGTTTTAAAAAAATAAGCTTTTTTATAAATTCCAAAAATTTGAGCATATGCAAAACAATGGTCCCAACAAAACAACAGCTTCAACAAAGCAATGATTTCAATAAAAGACGATTCCAGTAAATGATAATTTCAACAAAATGTTAGTATTAAAGAAAACAATACTACAAAAAGGAGGTTAAATTGTGGATTAGTATTGTATAAAAAATAATAATAAAATCAAATAAATAAAAAATTTATTTGTATATAATGTTAATCAGTATAGTCTGCAATATTGCAACTAGGGTTCCGCAATATGATTTGATCTTCAAATATTTGAATCAAATATTTGATCAATTCAAATTTGACTATATTAATTTGATCAAATTCAAATCTGGCCAAATTTAATTTGATTTGAATATTTAATTTGATTTGAAAATTACTATTAAAAATTCAAATTCAAATCAAATTCAAATCCAAATATTTGAATCAAATCAAATTCAAATCAGGGTCAATTTGATTTGATTAAATTCAAATTAACCCAATATCTGATTTGAATTGAATTTGAGGAACCCTAATTGCAACTTGCTACAATTAACAAAATTCTTTTAATATTATATACCATTATTATTCTATGATAATCTCACAATTTGATTGGTCGATTGATCAATAAAATCACAAGATGATCAACCAACCACAATAAAAGTTTGCTATGCTAATCAGCCAATAAAATTTTTAGATATTGGGCATTGTCCAAGTTCATGTCCAATAATTTACTTGAACATTTGTCTATATACATTATTTAATTATATAAATAATTTGGACATGGACATTGGACATTGTCCAAAATTGTCCAAGTCCAATGATTTTACTTGGACATTTGTCCAAGCACATTACTGCATATCTAATATGATACCTTAAAGTTTTGCTTATGAAACCACTTTTCTGGCTCTAACAAAAAAAAATTTTTTCCAAAATTTTATTATAAACTATAACCTCTCTTAATTTCAAAGCTGATCCTAACCCTAATTTTAAATTGGGTTTAATTTTGGATAGGCTTCTAATTAAAAGTTTTTAGCACTTAATTTTGCATATATACAGTATATGCCCTCTAACCCTAACCTTAATACTAGTTCGAACCCTAACCTTAACTAATAATAATTTTAATTTTTTTTAAATATTAAACTGCAATATCACAACCTGTTAAATTTAACAAATTTCTTTATATATTGCGCATCAATTAATTAGTACCTGTGTACATACACATAGTGTATCAATAGTTTTTTCCAATACTTTATTTTAAAAATTTACTAAATTAAATTTAAAAATTATAAACAAAAAAAAAAAAATTATACTGTGTGCTATGCATACTATGTTTTTAATAGCAGAATTAAAGTTAAAATTGAAGTTTATAATAAAGTTGCAAAAGAAATATTGTTAATATGATAAAGATTACTCTAGTAAACTTTTGACAATTTTTAAATATTTTATAAATTTTTATTTAGAAAAGTATTATTTATTATCTAATTTTTTAAAAAAATTTCTTTAACAAAATACTGTATTATATAGTATATATTGTACAACAAAATATTTTGATACAATATAAGTCGAGCCTTTTAATTAGTGCGATATAGTAGAAAACTTTAAAGAAATGCATTATATACGTACTTACATAATTATCGAGAAACAAAGTTGCTGTACTTAACAAAAACACGTAAAGTTTACTTAAGAGGTATACAAATAGTTCAAAAATATAATTTATACTCATAAAAAAAACATAAAAAAAAAATTGGAATTCAAAACAATTATAAAACGTAATAATATAGTATGTTCAAATTTATGAAAAATATATCAAACATGTGTGAATTTGTATTATAAGCATGCCTAAATTTGAAACCAATTACATAAATGAATTAAAAAAGGATTTAAACATATGATTTTTTTAAGTTTATCAATACAATTGCTTATCACGTGGATACAATGCATAATATATGCTGCACCAATATGTTAATTCGTTTACTATCTAATGTATCTAATGCTAATTTGGGATTAAAGGCAGTATAGGATTAACTAAACTAATGTAAGATTAACTAAAGATTAACTAAAGAAGTATTTAAAGGGATTTTTAAAGAACTTTGAAGGTTTTTCTGACTCAATATACAGTATCACATTTGTTTGATTGATACGTATAACCGACTTATAACATTGATGAATCAAATTATGACAATGAGACCAGTACAGTATAATTCAATAAATACTTATTTAATGGTTTTGTATTAAGACATTGATTTGTTGGTACTGTACGTAAAAAAAAAATAAACAATACAATGATATATATTCACAAATACCGCAGTATTATCTACAGTATTTAGCATATATTTACGAAACTTGTCAATCATATTAATTGCCATATGGCATACATGTAGGTATGATGTATAAACGTACCGATACTGTATATATAAACTTGTATTATATGTAGGTATATGTATATATATATTATAATATATTATATATACGATGTTTATCAAACTAGTGTTATCAAATCAAAAACTTTGTGTAAGCTCATTCAATGTTACCAAATACCTGGTATTAGATATCATATATTATAATCATTAAATTAGGCATTTACAAAGATTAATAGAAATAAATAAAAATAAATATTCTACGTAAATGTCTTTTGATTTAATGATTTTTGGTTAATGTAATAAAAAGGTACTTTCGTTAAGTTATATAAAAGAATCAAAGATAAATTCTTACGATAAGTTATATATCAAAAATTATTAAAAATTTAATATAATCGAAAATTTTTTTTATCAATTATCGATGAGATGAGCCAATTACATTTCACCATTCCAAAAAAAATATATATATCCTTCGAAATAATTTTAAAAAAAAGTTTTTATGCAATGATTTCGTCATTTCCTTATTATTACACACTCTCTTACTTTCACCTTTCTTATTTTATTATTATAAATTAAATTCTAAGAATTATTTTTTTTCGTCGCGAACTCTTTCAATCGCGTGTGAATGCGTGACAAATTATTAATGATGACTGTGTAACGATAACAATTCAACATTCTTCTGATAAGGTAACGGAATCGTATAAAAAGAACTGTAAACCAAATATAAAAACATCATAAATACTGATCCCACGACATACAGCCTGTTTTGCTCGTGTTTGTGTTTAACCAAAAAAAAACTCATTCTTTTTTTTTTAACTTTTTTTTTCGTTGAGTTATTACCTAAAAATTCCTAATGGTGGGTAGGCCTCCAAAGAATCAATTAAAAAAATCTTCTCAAAGTGATCTTTCTCCTTCTCTATATGACAAATACACGGATTTAAAACGTAAATATAAAGAATTAAAAAAGGTATGAATTTGTAATGATTAAAAAGGTTTGCTGCTGTTAATCAATACACTTTCGTTAAATATTTTCAAAACGTTCTAAAGCTCAGTTCTTTAAACTATAGAAAAATGCGAATCTAAACGAAGAATGTGAGCGCGCAATCAAAAAGATTAAAAGGTGTAAGGACGAAAGAGAGTATGTCTTGTCGTAAATCAATATAATTTTAGTTAATTTTATATATATTATTTTTATTAATTTTTTTCTTTATAAAAAGTTCTTTGTTGGAGCAATTAGCAAAGTCTTCAAATGAACCTGAGTCTAAGCATTCGCGGGTATCCAAGCCTATTACCAAATATGATAGTTCTTCTAAATTTACTTCTTCAGCTCTTGTTAATACAAAACACCGATCCCTTGTAAGAAATATTGTAAATGATATTCCAATTAAATCAAAAGTTTCAGCTCCAAAACGTGGTCAAGGTCGTGCTGCCGCTGCACCAAGAAATATGAAAGCTTATCTTGTCCCTAAAGATGAGAATGGAAATTTTATTCTTCCTGTTGAAGTTGGTCTTCACACTGTAATTAAACTTGGAAAAATTGTTTATGATCGAGATTCATTTCATAATGATCGATATATTTATCCCGTTGGTTATGCTGTTAAAAGGTTTATATTATTATCTTTAAATTCATATGTAATATATGTAATAATAATCGTAATAATAGTCATTAATTATAATAATAATTATTATTATTGTTATTATTGTTATTAATAATTATCGTTAAGATTAAACCTTATGACTATTATTACAGTATTATTCTTATAAATTTTGTTATATTTTCAATCCTTACTAATTCAAAGAAAAAAACTTTGATTTGTTAGGCCATATCTTAGTATGATTGATCCTGATAAAAACACAATTTACACTTCTAGAATAGAAGATGGTGAAGATGGTCCAAAGGTAATTTTTTAATCTCATTTATGTTTTTTTTTTTTTTAACTTTCTTAAAACTCTTTTTTTTTTTAACTTTGTACACAACTAATGCTTTTAGTTCATCGTTGAAGCTGAAGATCGTCCGAATCAACCGATCACTGCAACGAGTGCAACTGGTGCCTGGACGCCTGTAATTAAACAAGCCAACATTATTCGTGAACGGAAGCATTCTAATGCTGCGTCTGGTCCTGATTATTTTGGTTTATCTCAACCTACTATTCGAAAAATGATACAAGAATTACCAAATGCTGAACATTGTAAAAATTATATAATGCAAGTATTTGAACTACATGTTCCAAATGGTGCTGGTAAACATAGTAAAAAAAGATTTTCAAAAAAGTATGATATGGAATCGTGTGATATGGAAGCATTTTCGTAATTTTTATTAGATTTTTTTGAAAATTTCTTGTGGGATGATTTGGCAAAGGTTGTGGTGATCGATAAATACGAAACGCGTTTTTTTTTTTTTTTTTTTCATGAACATTTAAAAATTTGGTTGATTTGGTTGATTTGTGTGAGGGTTTATCAAAAAATTATTAATTTTACGATTTTATACTTTCAAAGTTTTTATGATATTCGTAGTATTAATTTTATTTCTTGAAAGTTATGGATGGGTTTCCGAGTCACTTGTACGGTTGCTTTATTAAAAAATTTTTTTAAAATTAAAACATCGATTTTTTTTTTTATCTATTACAGTAATTGTTTGAATTATTAATTGAAATCTTTAATATGACGCGTGGGTTTCACCTATTTTAATGAATAAAGATGTAGAAATAAATTTGCATATATGTTTCTTTCAATTTGCATGAATCTTTCAAGCAGCATAAATATAATACAAATAAAAGTAAATTTTTATTACTTTAATAATTAATCTAATATATATGTATAAACACCAGAATATTTCTCCAATCCTTTCGGAATTAGGTATTCTGCCTATAATATAACTTCTTATTAAGAAGTACTTGATTCTTTAAAAAAAAAAATACAAAATACTCGCAATTATCTAAATAATATCTCATTATTACAGTATTAAAACATATCCAAAATATGTAATGAACATTTTTTTATTCACTCTATCCCATAAGTTGTGAATTATCCTGTGGCGGATATTTGGTCTGACAAAATGTCATTAATCTCTTTATCGACTGAATCCATTTACGTGTTGTCTCATCGTTAAGCACATGGGCAACTTGTGCAGAAAAAATCTTTTCACGTGCAGACCGTTCGTGAATACTATTTTAAATAAATAAATAATATTATATAAATTAAATGATATAAATGACAACCAAATACTGAGATGATACTGAGATGATAATGAGATGATAATGAGATGATGAATTAAATATTTACCCAACCATAGTAACACCTAATTTTAAATAATGTAATATTGATAAATGTTTTTCTCGAGTAGATAAAAAAATCTTAATAATAATAAATATTAAACGATACTTGCCAATGGGCCAAGGAGCATTTCCAATAGATAAACGTAAATAAGCATCATTTGCGTTCATATACTCTCGTTTTTGCATATAATGTGTGATTTCAGTTATTCGTGCCAGTACATCTGGTTCAATTGCCTATTAACATTTGTATACTTTATTAATAATAATAATTATATATCAATTAATACATTAATAAATAATATTTCCTACCTTTTTTTTTAATGTTCTAAAGAATGGTTGCATATATTCATTTGTCTGCTTTTGAGTAGCAGCTGCAAATTTTCCTTGTGTGCTTCTCTTTATATGATCTGGACGATTATTCATTTCATGTTCCCATTCTCTTAATAAACGCTATATATATATATATAATAATATTGAAATTATCAATAAAAAATACATATTTATATACATATATGTATATTATAATAAAAAATACATACCTTAAAGAAAGTGTATATAAGGACATAAAGTTTATCAGAATCTTTTTCAATTAAATCAACTTCAATTGGAGTGTTATCTAAAGGTAAATCTTCAATAGGTCTCTTTTTCTTTGAAGATCGACTAATATCTTCTTCAGGTTGTTTTTTCAAAATTTCTAAATCTAAACCAGTTTCCATTTCTTCCAAAGTTTTCATGAAATCATTACGTTGTCCTTCTGATCTTTCTTCTATAAGTTCAAGTGCTCGTAACCGAGTTTTTCTATCTTTATCTGATTCACCGAAAAGGCGAATTGGTTGTCCTTTTGCTCTTAATCGACGAATCACTTCCTCTTGTGAAATATTAAAGGTATCACTACCATCATTCTGAAATAATTTTTATTTTAAAGTTTAATAAATGTATTAAAAAATATATATATATATTAATATCAAAGTTATTACCTCTTCCTTCTGTACCTCACTGTTAGGTGTAGAATTTTCTGCCTTTTCATTTTCATTAGATGACACAAGCTATTAAGCGTAAAAATTAAGTTTAGCATATCAGCTCTTAACTATATAAGTTCAAAATTAAACTTTTTTTTTTTTTTTAACGCATACCGTTTGAGAGGTTAAGCTACGTTTTTCCTAAAGAACAAAGATCTGATCAGGTGGGAGCTAAAAAAAAAAATTTTGGGGAAATGAACAACGTATAAATGAAACCAAAAGGTTATACCTCACGCTTTCGCTCCAATTCATCTTGAGCTTTTAAATATTCTTGTTCTCTTTGTTTTTCTATTTCTGCTCGACTGATATACTTCTTTTTTTTAGATCCTTGAGCTCCGTTTGTAGGAGTTCCTAAAGATTTTCTTTTCTTTTCGATTTCAAGTTTTAAACTATCCATAAAGTTTATTCTATCGTTGTAATCGTTACCGTTATCGCTATCGTTATAGTTATCAGTTATAGTTAATAGTACGAGTTATATATATTTTGATATTTAAACATCGATGCCTAAATTTAGAGTTTTTTTATTGGATATCAAAAAACTGTCAGTCTCGTGATTTCTTAGCTAAGAATGATTGGTCAACATTAAAAGTTCTAGTTTCTTCTTGAAAATGCTAAAAGAAAAATTGATTATATACAGATCTTTAACATTACTACAGTATAAACGTTAAAAAATTATCGATTACAGGATAATCTCGAGTTTCTTGACATTTGAAAAATATTTAATATATAACGTGCATTGGTTCCATTGGTTCATACAAGTCCTAAAAATAGGGAGTATAGTTACATTACATTTAACAATACATAATTTTCAAAATTTACTTAATGGTCTAAATTAATGTTTAATTTGTTTAGATTGATTATTTTGGACAACGTATAGCAGGTAAGGGAAATTGTATATATAGTAAAAATTCATCCAATATGCGCATTAAGTAATTCATTGGATTAACGGTTTTTACTAAGTTGTTCTGACAGAATGTATAATTCAACCAAAGCAAAAATAAAAAAAAATTACATATAATAATATAATAATATATAATGATATATAATAATAATAATAATATAATAATAATGCAAATATTTAGTATGGTAAAATTCAAAATTTTTATATACTCATTACAAGAGCTTCAGCTTAAGTGAAAAATGAAATGAACAAAATTAATGCTATGAAATCAATTAAATTTGAAAAATAATTACTCATAAAAAAAGAAAGGTTGCTTGGCAAAGAAAGTGATCAGTTCTATTTTTCACACACACTCTATTTTGAAAGTATATATAGCAATTTAATTTTTTTTTCTTTTTAGCAAGATGCGCTTGAAAAAAAAACGAGTTGTCTACATTATGTTTCCATGAAAACATTATTTGATGACGAATCATTATTGTCAGAATTGTTTTCTGATTTATTTTTTGCAAGTTTAGCCTTAAAAGCATTAAAATTACTTTTATCATCGTTATCGCCGTTGTCATCATCATCATTATCATCATCCTCATTTTCGACTAGTTTATGACCCAAACTAAGTGCTTCCTTCATATTATAATGTTTAGCTCTAAGCTGTGCAAATTTGCGACGTTTTTCTTTAGCTAGATAAAGTAGGTGATTTAGAATGGATCAGTAAATCGTTCATAACAAATAAAATATTCAATAACTCACTTTAGTTATTTTTATTTAAAAGAATATCATACTTTCTTCATCCTCTTCTGAACCTTCAGAATCCCAATCATCTTTTACTGAATCAGGAAAATGAGCTGATGATGGTGAAACGGCTGAAAGAGATCCTGCTGGTGGAGTTTCTCTACCAGATCCTAAATTGAGACCTGGAATAGCTTTTTAAGTATATAAAATTATACTTCTCAGAACATAAATCAAATTTCATGGATAATACATCAAATTCGATTTCATTTAAAATAAATCCTACTTTGAAGATCGGTCATGATTTCATCAGTTTCTTGATTGTAATGAATGTAAGGAGTTTTAGGTTCGTTAATTTTCATTGTAGAATTTTTTTGTCCTTCAGTAAGTTGAATGTTGTCTTCATCCCATTTTAGCCTTGTAGAAAAAAGTTAATCTCTTTAAGGTTGAACTTGATAAAAACATTTTATGATGTTGGCTTACCTGTTTTTCTGTTGAAAGTTTATGGAGGGTTTTTTAAGAATTCCTTTTTTGGGTTTGCTCTCAGACATTGATAACAAAATGCGTTGAGAGCAAGTGGTTATTTAAATTATTAGAGTAAGAAAAGATACAGCCATTAAAAATGACAAATCTTCAACTTTTTGAAAAAGTATGTATGTCAGATGCATTCGTGTCGGAATATATAAATCCCGTGATACTGCGGATAAACTCAAATATCATGATGTTTCACCGAAATCAGTTTAGATTCTCTCAATTCAGATACCAAACGGAAAAAATGTTTAAACTATCCGGTTTAGCAGGCAAATTTGCCCGCTAAAATAATTGGACGAAGTAGAATATAAAAAAAAAGATCTTCATTCTAACCTGACTCCCGAACCACACGTTACACTCAATAGTCGATGTGTGGCATACTCGAAATGATTCAAATAAAGGGCATAGGTTCACACAATGATTGTAAAGTGTGCCAGTTTACCTGAACTTTTGAGCCATATTATCTTCCTCACATTGCACCAAAAATCAGTTGATCGTTTAATATCATATTATAAATTTACCCGGGTCGGTTGACCCGTACGGGTCAGAAATTGGTCTAACCCGGGTTAAAATTACAAATCAATATTAGAGATGTTAAAATGCTTATATAAACTCTGCTCAAGCAGGTTCCAAGCACAAACTTTTACAGTTTGCTTATAAATTTTTTAAGCACTGCTTAAAAGCAAATATGCTTTTAATGCTTCAAACCTGCTTAAAGCAATTATGCTTCAAATTTGCTTAAAAGCAAATATGATTTAAATTAGCTTAATTAAATTTGTTCAAAGCAAATATATTTCAAATAAATTCTAAGGATACATATTTATTGGCTTCATATGTTAATAATTTAACAATTAAATTTTTACTACAATAGCTATACAGGTTAATTATTGGTTTTCATAATCCAACTAGATCAAATTATGAAAATTTTTATAAATAATTTTTTATATGCTTTAATAACTTCTGAATAATTACAATCCTGAAAATCACAATCCTGTAAATACATAATTTGAATATAATCTAAATATCAAATGCCAAATTTAAATCAAAATAATATAATATGCTAATATCTAACCTTATACTAACTTAGTTTTATTTTAACTCTAATAAAACTTAGAATTATTATTTCAAAATAATATTTATAAATATAAGATTTAATTCTTTGAAATTATAATTATTTTAGAGTTTTTTTTTGAAAATCTAAATTTTAAATTAATAATATATTGGTATAATTGTTCTTTTAATATTTTATATATTGGGCTATAGTACTATTGGAATTTAGTTTTTTGGTATTTTTAAACAATTTTAATAAAAACTAGGTTTAATTTGTTTTAGTATCAAAGTAAGAATGCTTCAAGTATGTTGATATTTTTATTATACAAGTTTACTTATATAAAGCATGCTTGTATAAGAATGCTTATATAAATTTGCTTATATAAGCATGCTTATATTAACTGGTTTGTAAAACTAGTTCAGTCTGCTTTGGTATCCAAGCAGGTATGCTTCGAGCATAAACCAAACTGCTTGAGCAATTTAACATCTCTAATCAATATCGTATACATATAAACGTATTGGCAGAAAATGTATTAAAGAACGCTTTTTTTTTTTATGCGGATATGTATCCTTATTTACATCAATCTAATACAATTTATTGCTTTATTTAATGATAAGTATTTAGCTTTTTCTTTAGATAAAGTTCGTTCACAATTTTCATTTTAACGGTTTATTTAAATCTTTAGGTGATTTCTCATATCTGCATCACACTGTTTTTCCTCTCATTTTTAATGCAAATGTATTAGTTGGTTCGATTTTAATGAGATATATATTTAAATTGAATGTGCTTTTATTATTGTTATTATTTTTTTTTTTGTCATATACTTCCTCGAATTTTAAAATATTAGTTCGGTTCAATTTTAATGATTTATTTAGGCAGGTGCTTCATGTTTTTTTTGATTTCAGTAACCGTTCACTACCTGACTTAATTCCGGAACTGTTGTCTAATTTAAGGATTCAATCCGATATCCGGACTATCCGGATTGATCCTCAAATCTGTTTAATTCTAAGATATCTTATCCGAAGTTTTTAAAATTTTTATAACAATGATGCAAAAAAAAAATATATATTATCATCGAAATGTATGTATTATGATCAGTGTTGGCTTGACCAGACCAATTTGACCATTGGACCAGACCAATTTGCCCAATTTGACTGGTCTGGTCAAAGGACCTGTACTGGTCAAATTGGTCAAATAGCATATTTAATATAATTTATTATATAATATATATATAATATTTATATAATAGACTTGACCAATTTGACCAGTTTGACCAATTGACCAATTTGACCAGACCAATTTGACCAGCAAATTTTTGGTTAACTACCATATCACCCAACACTGATTACGATCAATTATTGTATTTATATATACATATACGTACATAATATCATATGATGAAAATGAAGCCCAAAGTAGGTTATCTTGATAAAAAAAGGGTTTTATATTGAAAACCCAAAATTTTTCACTTTAGTACATAGATAACCCATTTTTCTTACAAGGTAACCTACTTTAGTCGCCTGAGTAAAGTTGTTCAGAGCATAATTTTACACATAATTACTAATTTAAAATTAGTAAATATTTGTTTTTGGCAAGGTTATATTTTCGTTTTGTGCAAAAATGACAGAACAGTAACTTGGCAAAAAAGTTAAGTTTATTCTCCTTCTTTTGCTCTATATAATTGCAAAATTTAATTTTAAATTAATATGTAGATTGAAACTAATCTTAGCTAACAAGTTTATAGTAATTTTATATATTTTTTGTATAATTTTATATATAACAAAAAATATAGTCCAAAAAAATGTAACAAATCGTGCTACTAATAACAAAAATCTTATCAGAAGCGACTTGGATAAAGGGAACAGATTGTATGTTAAGACGAACTGAAATAGAGTTGAAAAAGAATTCTCTTTATGGTTTGAACTCTTTAAATAGAAGACTTTGTTGCTATAGAAGATGTAATAGGACTAAAACCCTAAGAGTTTTTGTCAAAAAACACAGAATCTTAGGCAGAAATATACTTTTGGTTAAATATAATATTTTGCAAAATGTTCACTACAACTTTGGTATTTTTGATATTTTTTCTTGAACTTTTTGAAATTTCATCAAAAAGTGAAAAATCCAGCTTAGGGTGCTAACATTTATTAGGTAATATTTTAGAGGGTGGGGGGTCAAGAAAAATCTTACCTTAGTTAAATTTAATTGGCTAAAATTCTATTTATAGACCTTATCTGGAGGTGGGAGAATAAGTTCCTATAGTAAATAGATATTAGATAATAAATATCAGTGCTCTTAGGGTAGTAACAGATATTACGTAATATTTTAGGAAGGGAGGGGGGTTTCTGAAATCTTACGTTAAATATAGAAGTTCATAATAGCCAATCAAATTTCTTTTATGTAGGGGGGAGGGGTAGGGGTATAATAAAATTATATTACGTAATATATGTCACCATCCTTACCCCTCTAAAAGATTGGCATTGTTTATGATTTTTAAATTGGAATGATTAGAGACAAGTTACAATTTGTGTTCGGGTTCTTGTGATAAATAATGAAAACATGTGCGATAGTTCAGAGAATATACCAGAATAAAATTTCTTTATAGAATATTCTTGTAGTAGTTTCTTTTTTTTTATTTTCTTTATATGTACTTATAATATTTAGATGGGGTTTTTTTGCGCAGTATTATATAATTTTTATCTTATTCATCATCATTTATTTTCGTTAGCTTTTGTTTTAAGTAAAGAATTTTTCTTTGTCTTTCTCATCTAGTGATTTGTTTTTTTTCATGTTAGTATTTGGTTTTTCATTTAGGTTGCGTAGTTACTCCTCCTTTTAGTTTTTCCTTTTATTTTTATTCAACTGTTTTTTTTTAATGGTTGAATATGAATGGTAATATCCCCAGTATTGTTGCTAGGTGTATATATAAGGACGAAATTATTTCGGGTTTTAAAACCCGAAATTAAAATTTGAAGACAAGATTGTTTTTGATTTATTTTACTTAAAAGACGAAATTATTTGTTACTTTTTTTGAATAGATGAAATTATAAGGAACATATTTATATAAATTTTATTTGCTCTTCCTTATAAAAAATTTTAATTTTCTCTAATAAAGACGAAATAGGCCTTTTTTAAAAATCAATTTCGGTGGCATCACTAGCTAGGTGGGAGGGATTTAAAACCAATTTTTTTTGCTTTTGACGGGCTGACAAAGTGGTCTACTTTATTTGTAAATAGTACAACAAGGCACACTAAGGTACTTTTAGAATTTATCGAGTAATATTAGATTTGCAAAGTTGGATAAAGTGATTAGTTTAGTTCACGTATATGGCTTCTCATCCTACAAATAAATACTAACAAATCTGTCAAAGGTTAAAAAAAATATCGTGGTAATTAATTAAAAAAAAAATAATATCATCATAATATTACAATTAACTTTTAATTAAAATTCTATCTTCATCATATTAGCATAATGGTATAATAATCAGCCAATTGAAAAAAGATATTTTTTGTCAATATACAATAGTAATTAAAAGTCTAAAGTCAATTACTAATCAAGTATTTTGCTCATTTAGCATTCAGATCTAAATAATCTGTTTATCTAAAAATAATTATCTGTTGAAAGTAAACATTATTGTTATCTATATCTGTTCACAATTCATTATCTGGATAACTATTTAGATTATTTATTAATTATTAGATATATATTTTGTACTAGGTAAACCTATAATTAAATTTGTGTATTGCAAAATTGTATCATACATTTTAACGATTAAATCAATACTAAATCAATATTTGTGAAATTGTAGATGCGCTAGTTTTAATTCACACAAGATAATCTGTATGAAGCAACCAGGATTGCTCCAAATCATTCCATATATGGAGCAACCTGGGTTTTAAGTAATAACTTTGCTTTGGGTTATTATATATTTTTTGAAATCGCAACACATGCTATCTTTAAACTAGAATATAACCTGGGTTGTTCTGGAATTTTCTCCAATAACAACTTATACTTGTGATAAATGCTAATAGAAATTTATATATTCTATATTTAGTATGAAAGCTTCAAGGAGTAATATTAAAAATATCATATAGTATATAGCTATATTGCAATTTAAATGCAAAATCTTGCATCTTATTGTTCGGAGCAAAGCGAAGGACCTTTAGTTTCTATGTATCATAATACAAAGTTACTTTCTTGATGCATCACATATTAAAATATCAAAACACAACTTTACACTTTCCGTTTGTCCACTTACACGATTTTTAAATTATTTTTAATTGGCCAATTTATGAAATTGATAATAACTTTTGATCCACTAGTCCGTTTTGGATGATTTAACTATCAAAATGTTTGTCTTGATGAGACAATTCTAACAAGACCAAAATCATTAAAATCTAATTACACGATCCCAAGATCATTCATTACTAAGTAAATTTTTTTACTATTGAATAACTTATTCAATAGTAAAAAAATTTACTTAGTAATGAATGATCTTGGATATTGGTCATATAATGTCATATAATGTCATAGATCATATATGCTTGCAAAATGACTATATGGGGCCATTGCAGTAGAAAGGGCCGAAACTCGGAAATATATAATTTTGAGAAAATCATGTTTATTTTTTCGGACTGATCCGGGTCAATCAAAAATTATGCGATTTGATTGGTTGATCATATCGGGTAATC
The DNA here is from genome assembly GCA_003550325.1 of Gigaspora rosea. Lineage (NCBI taxonomy): Eukaryota > Fungi > Glomeromycota > Glomeromycetes > Diversisporales > Gigasporaceae > Gigaspora > Gigaspora rosea. The sequence continues at coordinate 21,899 of QKWP01001003.1, forward strand.
TCGTGACTTACAAGTCTTCTAAAAACTTTTTTTAAAATATCTTGATTTTTTATTATGCAAACTAATTTCCATTTGTAATTGAAAAGTATAGCCCACCTCAAGATTAATCCAAATCTTGAAAGAACTCAAATTTGATTGTTAGGGGTGTTTGGGCCCTTTCTACTGCAATGGCCCCATATGATGTCATATAGATCATATTGGTCATATATATCATAGTCCAACACTGGTTTCCTAACAAAAAATATTTCTTTTGCAACTTTATTATAAACTTCAATTTTAACTTTAATTCTAATCCACTTACAACAAAAACGAATCTTTAATTGAAATTAACTTATCCATAATATTTTTGGTATATTTAAGAAAATGAACGATCGATCGATAACTTTGCACGTGATGCACGTGATCGATCGAGGGGTTGGGATCGGTAATGAAGAATTTAATAATGCACATACGCGAAATAATGAGATAAATATATTAATAGTAATGATCGCATGATCGATCAAATGATGTAATGATAGTCAAAAGTTAAAATATAGTATATAAGCAGAGCAAATGTAGTAGTGGAATTAGTTAGTCTCTTTCTCTGAATAGACATTTGGATAAATAAACACTCGACTTGTTAAAAGTAACTTTGTACTCGATAATATTGTTAAAGTCAGTCGTAGCAAAGCATTAGTGCTCGCCATCTGGTTAGGTTGTTTAGTGACACAGGTTATTAATTAACCTGCGACACCAGTCAAAACGAATGTCCGCCATGCTTATTACTATTGCTTCTTTTGTATTATAAAAATACGCGTAGGCGTAAATAACCGCGCATTCAATTGTTTGTGTAAAAATCCAACCAATAACAAGTCATATTTAATTTTTTTTTATAATAGGCTATTTGTATGCGCAGGACTAGGGATCTTTTCTCTAGTCATTTCAGACTACCAATCCTGTTGGCCTGGAAGGCTAGTGCAAATTTGCAATTGCATAAACCTGACATTTATTGCATTGCAGATGTGATTGTGAATTTTACTTTTACCATTACGTGATAGTAACACAGAAGAATAGTTCAAAAACTAATAATAAGTAAATTTAATTAGATATATATATATTTTTTATTTATTTAAATTAGTTACTATGTCAAATTCACATATAAAGTGATCGCATATTTCTATCTATAAATGCATATTTTTACCAAATTTGTTGCATAATTTCGCATAATTGAACAGGTATAGTAGTGGTATAGTTGCCCCCTACGCAGGACTTTGAAATGGTTCCTTTTATATGGATATTATTTTGTGTTATTATAATTTTTGTCTGGGAACTTTTAAAGATTATTGCAAAGTTTTGGTTTCGTCCTTCAAATGAAATTAAAGAAGATGTTAGTACTCTTGAAGACATTAATGATAGGTTTGTGTGTTTTTTTTTTTTTAGTATATTTAAACAGCGCCACCCTATAATGCAGTTACAAAATAATTTTTATTTGTAGTGTCGAAGACGACGTTTTAACACTCGACTATGAAATTAATTCAGTTTTACACCAGTCAAGGCATCGTAAAATTGGATCCGAGAATTTTCCAGTAATCATATCAGATGTATCGGACGCGTCAGAATCGAATGTATCAGACGAAGAAGTGGCAACGTCGGTTTCCGCAGCTTCTTCGGAGACGGATACAACAATAGTATCAGAACTACAAAAACCAGCTCCATCCCGTACAAGTAGTTACCCTTTTCCACCCGGTGTAAATCCTTGGGGACGTGGTCGACCTAAAGCACAATTCAGAAGACCTAAAAAGCCACTGCGAATGCTCTCCCCGGCGGAACAGGTTGCTAGAGAACTAAGTAAGTGTACTGATTTCTTTGATTTACAAGCCTGGCATATGCCTGTAACTAACAAAAGGTACAGTCGCAAAGTGCTAGACACAAGTTGAGTACTTTGCGAATGTAAGCATAAAGGCTTGCATAATACCTAATATGCACCGTATGGGCATTTATACTACTATTAATAATATATAACCACTAATTTCAATATAAATATTGGTTTCTTCTTATTTGTAGGAGTACCTGTTGACGTTATAGAGATTATCCCGTCTAATAGTCAATTTACTGTTTATAGACTCAAGAAAGGTAAATAGGGTTGCTATCCAAACCCTTTTGTTTTTAAATTACAGTATTACTACTTTAGTTTGGGATTAAAAGTCGGAATTTCTACTTAATTTTGGTTCATGACCAAAACCCAAGTATAATTTATATCCCATTTAGGTAAATAGTTTTAAACTCAAAAACCACCGATTCATTATTAATGCAATATTAAAATTTTAAATTATTCAAAATTTTTAAGACTATTAATCAAGAATATCCAGGTTCAAAGATTGATAGACTCTTAAAGATCGAATTTAAATTGGATTTAATGATTGATTATCAGATAATACCAGAAATGATGTGAGACGAAGAGTATGGTTTAATAGCATATATATTTCATTTTGGGATTTCTACATTTATACATCTAAATATACATCTGTACATGGTGCAATAAAAATGAACGTTGTATGATCAAAGAAACATAATTTTATAATGCATATTATATATGATAATATCGATATACTAATTTCCTCGTCTAGTCATCGATTTAAATATATAAAAACGATTTATTATCATGGACTTTTATGCTAGGTGAGTTTCATGATTTTTTTTGAAATGAGATTTTGAAAAATTTGGTTTGTTTATATATCGTATGTAAAGCCTCGAAATAGCGGACATAGTTGTTATTTTAATTTACAGTCCGAATTCGGGATGTAACTCAAAATGACGACGTGTCAGTTATTATGCGTCGTGCGGATTGATCAATTTTAATCAATTTATATTTTGTAACACGCGGCACGAACTGATTTGATTAATAAAAAGATCATAGTTTAAGGCTCGATTCCAAACTTTACTTGTACGCGTTAGGGGTAACAATTTTAAGCAGCTACAGGCGTAAAATATATTATATGTTCAAACATTGCAATTCACAATTTTCTACAGTATTTCTCAAAATCGAGTGACTATTTCTTATTAGTTCATAGACAAAATTTTTTATAATAACAATGTAAAACGAACTATTGCAGTATTGATGGTCGTTTGTATTCGATCGAGGCTAAATAAATTTACATGTGACAGAATTCAAGGTACATTAGGATATTATCGAACAAGAACTATAAAGTCATGTGTTTTTATGAGAGGATACGATTCTCAGCAAAACTTTTACCCGCAATTTGCGGCAAATAGTGCCCCCTGTTAGTGTACCTCCCACGATTTACATCTGCAAGTATGTGTCGTAAAAATGATTGTAAAAGACCCTACGTTGATTGATTGATGCTTTCGAGGCTTCAATCTATATAGTGCATGACATCTTTTTCTTCCAACTTTGTTGTAATCCTATTAATGATTGATCAAATCTAAAGTATCCTCTTTGTTGAACTCCCCGCATAAAATATCCTCCACCTGACAAATACTCACCGGGTACTTATCAAGATTTTGCCTCTAGGAATGTACCACAAACTACGGTAATATATTTAGATTTTACTGCGGAAAATTGTGTGAATTGTATTGAGTTGAATCTTCGATTACCAAAATGATTAAAATGAAATTATTAAAGTCCGAGTCATTAAGTTTGGGTTTAAATATATCCAGACCATTCATAGCCCTGATATTTTATAAAATGTTAGCTGAGTTAATTTTCATGCCGCGAAACCAAAATTATATTTTCCTTTCAAACCAAAATTTTAGCGAAATTTATTCTTTTAACCTGAATGAAGTTAGCACGTTAGGATCTTGGTCCAAGCGTAATGTTATTGTACTCAGTGCATGGTGGGACGATGGTTAATTTTGTGACAATCCATCCCAAAATTTTAGTTTCGCGTTAAAACACGTAATATCATTGACCATCTACAAATATACATAAGCGCAATTTCTTTTTGTAACTTTAATTTCGTATAGGCATTACTATTTTATGTATGATTAGTTGTTTTGAGAAAGTTAATACTGTAATATAATGTATATATTTTTTTAAAAAAAAAAACCGATTATGTCAATATAATCGACTAAGACAAAGTCGACTTAAACACTAGACATAAAATCTATCACTTTTTATTTATAAAAAAAAATTGAATAATATTTTATTGATTAATCAGAAATATATGTTAATTGATATACATATGCCATAATACTGTAATATTAGTATGTATTAATGTTGAACAATAATGAAACTTTTTGTAATAAAATGTATAGATGTATATATGAACTCGCAACTCTACGAATTAGAATTATAATTTCAAAATCAATAAAGCTTGTCAAACATGCTTAGAGTTATAAATTGATAGTTAACACATTTAATAACGATTTATGATTATTATCCTTTACTATTTATAGATACTAATCATCAAATACAAAGAAAAGGATGGAATTAATGATAGTTGCAAAAGAAGACAAGAAAGGAATATTAGAACTTAAGAACTAACCAGTTTGATCCGGTTCTACAAATTGCACATTCTTATCCTCTGACAAAGCTGATGCATATTCTTCAGGCATTTCAACAGCGAAACCCTTCATTACGGTTGAATTATATACTTTATAAATATGTGCATTAAGGCCAAGGAGATATCTCTCTAGACTCTCCATATCGCTATCAGATACATCATTCCGCAGTACTATAATATACTTTTGGGTACCTGAGGACGAAAAAAACTTTTAAATATTTTTACTTTAAAAAAGCTAAACTGAGAGTTAACTTTTCAAACATACTGGGTTTCTCATTGTCGATGGGTCCATAGTTTGCAGTCACAATGCAAACAGCTGCGAAAGTGAATATAAACAAGAGAACGAAAATTGCAAATTTATCTTTCCTTCGGAGAGACATGTTTGTCAGCCACAATTTATGATCAAATACATAATTTAACATAATTTATATTTTGCTGTATTACAGTATTATGATGTGACAAAATGATCATGTGAAACTCAATTGATTATCTAGTACACACGAATATCTGATCCCTTGATCCCTATGCCCTAAATCCTGTAATTGTTAATTTTTTACAATTGTTTTTTTTCCTCGACTGCGGGTTTAAAAAAATGTCTGGAAACCAAAAAATCAATATTTTTCCTACTCGAATGTACAGTACTAATACTTATGTTATGACGATCTAACCTTTACTGCTTTTAATAGTATCATTTACTCTTTCTTTTTAAAACTATAGGGCCTTGACTTTAATGAAAACAAAATTAAAGGGGGCTCAAACAGGTCACAGTTTATTAAAACGTAAGAGCGAAGCTCTCACGAAACGTTTCAGGACTATAATTCAAAAAATTGAAGATGTTAGTGTTGTTGTCTTTGTTTTCTGATTTATTTTTTTGTCATGCAAAAAAACAAAAAAAAAAAAAAAAATCAATATCTTTTTTGAATATTTTAAATTCACATTATTTATGTGTTCACAAAGGCCAAGCATAAAATGAGTAAAATAATGCAAGCCGCCTCCTTCTCACTGGTCGAGGTTGCTTACATTGCTGGTGATATTAAGTGAGTGCTTTCTTTTTACTATGAATTTCATTATACTCTCCAAATTAATGCTAAATAAATAATGTAAAGTTATCAGGTTCAAGAAAGTGTTAAAAGTGCACAATTTCGTGTTCGCACAAAACAAGAAAATGTATCTGGTGTCATGTTGCCTGCATTTGAATGTTATACAGAGGGTGCTAATGGTAGTTTACTATTTAATTTCTTGTGATTTCATTTTTAGCAATTTTTTTATTTCCTCTAATTGTACAATTTTTATTCAAGCTTTTGAATTAACTGGTCTTGGACGTGGAGGTCAACAAATTCAAAAATGTAAGGAAACTTATGTTAAAGCGGTCGAAACTTTGGTAGAATTGGCTTCATTGCAGGTAATAATACATTCAAAATTCACACTACGACCGATTTATACTTCATTTTATTAATTTTTCATATTCCATTTAGACAGCTTTCGTTATTTTGGATGAAGTTATAAAGTTAACTAATCGTCGTGTCAATGCAATTGAACACATTATTATACCAAGAATAGACAATACTATCAAATATATTATATCTGAATTAGATGAACAAGATCGTGAAGAATTTTTCAGGTGAAATAATTACAAATATCTCATTCATAACTTTGTTAAATTATTAATCATTATCAATGCTTTAAAAAGATTAAAAAAAGTGCAAGGTAAAAAGAAGAGAGACCAACAAATAGCTGAAAAGGATCGTGCAGGTGAAAGCGGAGGTAAGATGCTTGATAAAATTTTAATTTGAAAATTGCTTTATCGAATTTTATGTATTCATTTTTTTATTCAATTATTTTTTTTTTTTATTTTTATAGAAATTTCACAATATGCGCAACCCGCGGACGTATTGGAAACCAATGACGATAGTGATATTATTTTTTAAATTGGGACGTATACAAATCTAAATTTTATTTTTCGGGTAGTAATTATTTGGGATTATTGCGTCGTAATTTATCATGAGAAACTTTAATTGCAAAATTATCCGCATAAAATTTGATTTATATAGTAGCATCATTGCTATTTATTTTTGCCAAAGAGAAAACCAATAGTATATTATATATCACTAATTATAAAAACAATCGCATATCAATTTTTTATAATAACATAAGACTATGATAATTCTAATATTTTATTTAAAAATGAAAATTTTAAAAAATAACCAACCAACCGGCTTTTAATTTTATTTTACATGTTATATATATTACAGGCACATATAACAATACTTGCAGTTTCATTATTTTTTTACAAAAAAGGATATGGTGCGCGCAGCCTAATCGCATCAAATGTTTTTATATTAAACGTAAAGTTGCAAAGGCTCTTTATCTAAAAGTTCAATTGCAAAAAAAAATTTATATATTTAAGTAGTAAAATTTAACAAGCTCTATCCAACTATGTATTTAGTTGTAAGCTTTTTAAGCCTCATTCGCGATTTCTCTTATCGCAGAAACAGATAAGAATATTCGTAATATTCATTAGCGTTAGGAATTCTGCATCAATGTGGGGATGTAAATCCTGAAATCTTTTCCGTAGTTATCGATCACAAGTCACAAGATCAAACTGTTATTGTGTATTTACAGTATTAAAATTTTCGGTTGCATTTAGACACCTTCCAATGTAACCATTGACAGATATTTTATATGATATTATGTTCGATTTTTGCCTCTGGTAGCTACTTTGTTGCTAAAACTTATAATTTTATAATATAACTTATCGACAATACTAATAAATCTTTTTAGCGGAATGCTTTTCAATATATGATCCGCAGAGTTAATTCGCGAAAAGGCTTACATAATTAAACCTGGTTTACTGTGCCATATTTTCACTAGACTATATTAAGGAATATGGTATATATTCAGAAATTGTCCTTTTTAGTTCTGGTATAAAAGGACATTATTTTGCTTTCTTTGCACGTACGTACCCCTTTTCTTGCATCTAAACACTAATCTAAACACAGGAGAGACAGTCAGTCAATTGATCAGAATGATATATAATACGTGTAGTAATAATCGACATTGTTTTAACGTTAAAAAATTTAACCCCCAAACCTATTTTTGAGAAGCGCACATACCTACCTTTAAAAATATTAATTATGATTATGTCAACGACAGACGACCTCTCCGCAACAATGCCTTACAAAGGTAGCTTCTCATATAAAAATGACAACATAAACGTTCTTAGAATTGAAAATAACGTCCGCGCAATGATTGAAAGGATAAACAATAATATCGCAAGGTTGTACTTTGTAAATAACCGCGACGTTCAAATTCCAATTCCGGCGAATATTGTCCTTAGAGATGTAACCAGTAATCAGGATGATGTGCCTTATCGTAATGAATATCTTATTTCTTGGGTTTCCAACTATATCTTGTTTCGTAATGGTGTTGCAGTCTTTGCTCTGGAGAATCAAAAACAACAGGCAATCAAAGGAGATCTGGAGACGGATCTAATCCAACAGTAGTTTGATTAGTTTGGAAGCTTATAAGGAAATTAATATGCAAAGCTAACAAATCATAGTAATTCCTAAATGAATAAAGGTTCAATTACGTGGACATAAAATGTATGAAGCTTTGGGCAAATTATCACGTACAAATAAAGCTGACCCTCGCGGTGCATACATAATTGTTACTTCTTGAATATGCACTTCTAAATTTTATATCAAAATTTTTCTTGACAAATAGTGATCTGTATTCAAATTGGAAGACGTAATTTTTTTATTTTGAATATGTCTACCCGTATATTGTGTAAAACAATAGCAAACACGATTGCGTTAAAATAAAAAATGGAAGGCCCATAGAACTCTCTTTATTCATAAAAAATATTGCTGAAACGGTATGCAACTAGCAAAAAAAAAAAAAATTTATTTTTATACAATATAATAAAATTACAATAATTTCTGATCCCGGTAACGCTCTACAAGTACATTGATAATAGTTTGATCAGGATTACTACTTAAAAGGTCATAAATCTTAGTATGAGAATGTATTTTTAGTATCTTCTATGGGTAGGAAAAAATCTAAGCCGACGAGAAATACTAGTTGACCCAGTTAGCAAGAGACAAACAGGCTTGAACTTGAATTAATCCCATTTCCATTAAAAATCTTGATTTTAAAAAACGATATGGCAAGCAGAATGCGAAAGATAAATATCATATAGCCATTATCCTTGGAGTCACTAGTTTTGGGGTATTAGAATTGTTAATCTTGGGGTGGTGATATCATTAATACTGCTCATTTTATACTAAATATAAAAAATTCATGGTAAGTAAAAATTCATTTTTCATACTTCAGACAAGTAAAAAATATATACGAGCAAAAAAAACGTCATTGGTACCCATTTTACAAGACAAAAAAGCGACGTATTTTATATTGTCCCATTTTCATATCTGAAAACTGAAAACCCTTTTAAAAACAAGTACGGGATTAGTAATTACATTAATCAGCAACTCCTAGTCCCTTTTCATAATAAAACAAGTCTGTCTATTTCAAATATTGAGTTTATTTTGAAATTAGACCTCTTAAATTCGACGATCTCTCCTGCGAAGTAAAATAGACAACGATCTTGACGATCTGGGAATTCCAAGTTCCTGTGACATATGAATTTGGAAAAACTACTGGTAAAGAATGCTATACTCTTTCTCCTTATAGCGTTTCCAAATCTTATTCGTGTTCGTCTTATCGCGGTATCATATAATAAGAAGGTCCTAAATATTCTTTGTAATCTTAGTTAACGTTATTAATAAAAAAAATCAAGATTCTGATCACAATTTTTTATGCGATATCTTAATGCCATAACTGATGACGCTTCGAGCGAAGATATTGAATAAAAAATTGTGACCGGATTTTTGTACACTTGTGATATCATACGTTCGCGGTTGAGTTAAAATAACGAACATAATATATTTACAAGTATTTCTTGTATTTCTTGAAGCCTACCCATCTCAGCCTAAATTTAGTGTAGGTGTTTGATTACCGCATAACTCTAAATTTGTAGACCCAGGTTCAAAGATACGTATGACATGTCAAATTATTAAAGTACCCCGTGTAGTCCCAAATATAGAAAATGTGCGATCTAGCCGAATTTCGTAAATATTTTAATTGTTTGTTAGTAATTATACGACCCCATTTTACTTATTTGCGCGGGTAACACAAACCAAAAAAGAAAATCCGATTTTGTAAATAAACTAAGTGCGTGAGATAAAAATTTAGGGTTAGGGCCTTAACGTTAGAGGCTATGGGGTTTAGGGTCCCTAGTGCGATGCGAAATAAAATGCAAATTATGCGATGCGATTGGTTCAAATTATGCGGCTAATGCTTTATGTTCAGAATTATGCGAAACGATCGTAAAATTATGGCGATTTTTTTTACTATTAACCACGTGATAAATATACACAATCTGGATTGGTCAATTTCTTTCAGAATTTTGAATGTATATATATGTTGTGCCTCAGATTAAAACTTGTGTCAGATTGAATCAAATGACTATCAATTGACAAGCATTAAATGATCGGCAACAACTGGCCTAAACTAACTGCTAAATTTGTCGTAATTTTACCCCAACACTAATCTAATTTAGGCCGGGTATCATCTGATGCAAGGATCGACAACATATATAAAAAAAATTGCGCTCAAAATTTTTTATATTAAAAATGATCAATCACAGGCACTATTTACTATTATGCGATTTGGGCCAAATTATGCTTCGCATATGTGATGCTAAAAATTGGCTCATTATGCGCATCGCATAAAACTAGGGTCCCTAATGGGGTTAGAGTGATGTTTAATATAAGTAAAATTTAATTCCCGTCATTTTTAACTAGTGCATCAAGATCGATTTAAACTAGTTTTTCGTATTTTCGCTTTTTTCTTCTTTTACGCGTGTTCGAATTCTTCGTCGGGCTGATCCAGAATAGTCAAAATTTGCACTCTCCAATTGGCTATTTCCGCTCCAGGAGCTTGTATTACCCGTGGATGCGGTGAAACCCCCGCGCAGCTAGCTAGTAAAATCCGCTATGCAGATCACATGAGGGTGAAATCCGCGTTAACTTTAAAACACACTATGCTAACGCGGATTTCACCCAAACCCTATAATCAAAGCGGGTTTTACTAGCTAGCTGTGCGGATTTCACCCTGACATGTAATAATTATGACGCCCAATAAAAAATATTATTAGTTGACTCATGTTAAATTATCGCAATGCCGAGTCATTTATACTGCATACTGCTTCGTGTCAGATTATTGCAGTATATACTAAACTAATAAAAATAAGCCGTAATTTATAATAAAAGGGTCTTCAGTACAAAGTTCTGTTCTGAATTTGTTTGTTTCCAAGAGAATATAAAATTTTCTATTTTTATAAAATTGCTTACTTCTATTATCACTATGTTGTTGCAAAACACTCCTGTTATCTTATCCAAGGCCTCTAAAAGAAATCTTCATAAAAAGGATTTGCATGCTACAAAAAAAAACAAAAAATGAATGGCCCAATAGTTCAATCATCAATGAGGTTAATTTCAATATTATAGTTAACTGAGCCAATAAAAGAGAGAATATTTTCTACAATCCTTTGAAAGTATATTAATCATCTTTTATTACTTTTAGTCTTATATTGTAGTATAATCTTCTTAGAGGTACTTTTCACCTTTTGAGGCAGGCCTAGAATCTGAGTATTCCCTTCCTATATAAAGTTATTTTTTTCATCTCAGGTTTGATCATTATTCTTGATATGAGGCATGTATAAAAAGAAAGGTAATACAGACTTCATAGTTTTAAACCTCCCGAACCACACCACATAAAGTGATTTGAATATATCCACTGAGAAAATTTTATTACTATTTGCAATAAAAAATATTTTGTATACCAATTTATCAATTTTTGAATATATGGGCAGTGGACTAGGAAAACCCATCTTTGAGACTTTTTTATCAATTTCGAGATTTTTGATTCAAATTAAAGCCCCGGCTTATATCTATATATATTTCACTTTTTATTCTACATTAATATAATAATTTATCGAGATATTTTAACTTGAATGTAAACCAAATTTTTTAACGAACGTGTTCTAAAAATAGATTTACAACCAAAGATTGACGACTCAATTAAATTAGATTGGTCAATCAGTGTTTCATAATCATATGACATTGTTTATTCAGTAATTGATATCTAAAAATAAACAAAAAATTCAGTGGTAAAATTTAGGTTTCACAGACAAATAATCGCCATTTTCTCAAAATAGAAAACCCCCTTCAAAGACGGGTTTTCCTAGTCCATTGCCCATATATTCTCTAGCATAAGACCCAGAGTAAAACCATTTATTTGCTAAAACTCAAACTCAAGAATATATTCAATTTTATTGAAAATCTGAAGATTTTATCACTAGTGATCTTAAGTCAATGAATAGTTCTCAACCCACTTTTTTAATAAACTTCAAAATTATCTTTTTCAAAAAATTTATAGAAAAAAAATGGCAACAACAAGTCATTAAAACATTATTGAACAAAGGGTTGCTTCTATTGGATGCCATAAAGCAAAATACCTTTTCTTTTTAATATAATACACTTTATAATTTAGATCTTAAAAATATTTGAAATAAATTTTATAATTCCAGCATCAATTTAAAAAAATCACTACAACCACAAGCCATTCAAGTAATCTATTCTATTTTAACTACTTTTCAAATACCTGCTGAATTTATATATTTACTAGAATTAGAAGTTTTCAGTTGTACCAAAACCACAAATAAAAATTCAAATTCAGTATGAAAGCAATTTGGGTTATAGGCTTTTTTTGCAACCAGCTCTTCTATCAACAAACAGATTCGTAATTACTGCCAGTGCCTTTGGTCCAAGATGAAATATGCACATCAGCAATATATAAAAGCAGAAAAGGGTTCACTAGAACAAACAATAATATCTGAAGCACTTGGTTGAAATTTAAAAGACAAGCAAATTATTACTAGTGTATTAACCAATAAAATGGCTAAAGATGTCAATATAAAAGGTAGTAATTGGACCTGTTCAAAAAAATACCACCCAAGTCACCCGATAGATGGACTCTTTGGTCATCCAGGTAGAACCCAGATAAGTTAAAAAAAAACCACCCAAGTAGTGCATAAGTAAATATATAAAATAAGATTGGTTAGCTTAAATGTAAAACCTGCTTTTGCATTCTAAAGATTAGATCTGCAAGAAATCTCTACTGGTATCAATCCTAAAATTAATCTCTATCTATAATTCAGAGAACAAATATCAATAAACTGTAACTATAAGGTATGACGACATAGAGAAGCTGTCTGGTTGTCACTCTTCAAGCGACAGGTTTAGAGTTCAAATCCTACTGGAGACGAATTGAAAAATAGGCCTATATTATGATAACATTTGTTCATTGATCAGTCGAGTATATTACCTGTAACCTTGGTACCATCATCTTGAATGGGAGCATCGGCGCAGTTGTGTAAGTTACACAGACAAATCCAAGGGACCAGAACAATTGAAACCCATTTGGCAAGTTCCGAGCAAGAAGGCAAGAAAGATCTTTTAACAGTACTACAGAAGACTAGAATTTTGACTGAAAACCGAAGAACTAGACAGAAAAAGCCCTATGGCAAGAGGGAACACCAACCTGGTAGCCGGAGTCGTACCGAAGGAAAAGGACCTATGTTTCGAAATTAAGTACCAAAGAGAGAGTGTCTATCAGACGCATAAAGCTGGGCTGACCAATTCTTCCAAGCAAACTGGTTTGGTAGTTTTGGAGGGATCGGTAAAGGTTGGAAGAAGGGTTGGATGTAAGTATTGAGAATCGAAATGAATCTGTAAGGACAGACGGAACTCACTAGCCAGTAAAAGGTAGAAGTAGTAAACCAAGTCGACCTTAAAAAATCGATTTGACTAAGTCGATTTAAGTCAATTATAAAATTTGGCTATTAACTGAAAGTCGATTTCTTTATTTGCTCATATCACGTGATATGTAACGACCAATCACAGTCTGAGTTATACTTATATTAGAGGTCCGAACCGGATGCAATTTCTTCACCTGGGTCACCTGTGTGAATTGAAATCGAGTGACCCAAATGAAAACGGGTTTTATATATGTTATGTGTCATTTATTATTCCCGTCAGTTCGAAATCTTTGAATCAATGAATGATTGTCACTTATTGTTAAAGCGAAAATGAAAATAAAAAACAAACATTTACTATTTACAGTTTATTCTTTTGTTTAGAATAATTATCACGATAATATAAATTCGTGAATCTCTTAAACAAATACTAGAAATTTGACAAGTCGCTGGTTTAAAAGTTAAAAATCAGTAATTTACCTGTAAGATTGTAGAGATAAAGCAAAACTAAATGAAATCATGTACTCAAACTTTGTGAATTTGCAAAATATCCATATCTAATATCAATAAGGTGAAACAACAAAATAATTGCCCTGTGAAGGTATTCGTTTTTGTTAAGGCAAATGTTAAATAAGTCATATACTCTCAGTCAAATCTTCAAAGTAAAGTTTCAAGTCAAATAGCATTAAAGTAGGCTTTGCTATTAAATGAAACAACATGATTTAATATACAGAACGAATTATTCAACATGAATTAACATACCAAACCGATTTGACCCGGGTTTTAAATCAGTGATCCAGGTCACCCGTTTTGACACGGGTGACCCGGTTTACTATAACCCGGTTCGGAACTCTAACTTATATTAACAAGTTACGCTTAGATTAACAGTTAACACTTGATTTTTGAGTTAACAAGTTACACTTAGATTAACACTTGATTTTTGAGTTAATATAGTTAATATCGATGTGTATAATTAAACGATTTAATTTTATTCTACAACGAGCTATGATTACGATTTTTAAAATAATACAAAATCAATTTTTTTCCATTTACGTGATATTAGATTGTTTTATTTAAATATGCTCTTCAATTTAGTATTAATATTTTTAAAGCATTGTATTAGTTTACTTAATTGCATATATATAATTTAATATTGATTGAAATTTTTTTGGGTAATGATTTTACCCAATCGACTAAGTCGGCTTTGACAAAAATTGGTTTGGTTAAGCCGACTAGTCGACTTAAGTCATTTTACATATAACAACCTGTATCACTAGGTGAAAGCATGGACGCATATACATATCAAGACCTAACAGGCTCTGGGTGTACCCATATAAAAGTCTTTGGACGTTAAAAAGCGCTAGGACTACCAATATGGGTATAGCTGGTACAAGTGCATATAGTGGTAACAGGGTCTCCCTGAGTTTCATGATGCCATCTAACTATATCTAGTACTGGAAGCATTTGCGAAACATGCTTGGTTACCTTGTTACTATAAAGGGAAGTACAGTTGTTTGCACATTAGCGAATTTGAAACGTTAAATCCTGGCCCCAAAGTTGCAAGAACCCAGCTAGTTACGGCAGCATGCAGGCTTGAGATACTTACCCAATGTGGTAGAGGTAGCTGCATAGCTTGAAATATGAACTCCCGAGAAGTATGCCAGTAGGGGATTTCAGGTATACCAATCTGGAAGCACAAAGCGCCTACCTGGCAACGTACACCAAATTGAAAGTGATGATACTAGATAGTGTGAGTAAAGTGGCAGACATGTAAATACTAATTGTTGGTTGGAGAGGGATGTACAAGCCAGATCAGTCATATAAATGGGAATATGGAAGGCTCTGGTGGGTTTTAGCCGTGAATAAATGGTTGTATAATCTAAAGTTCTAGTTCCAATACTTGTATATAATATGTATGTATATATGGCATTATGTTAGGACGAGGACAGGAATCAGCTGATTCGATTTTGGCCAAAATTTTGACCCCCCCTATTTTAGTTAGATCTTTATATTAAATTTCCAGTTTTTCAGCCCCCCACTAGGAAATCAGCTGATTTCTGGCGCCTCCTTTAACTTACTTAAGCATTAATAAAGTTTGGGGCAAGAGCTACACCCGGGGTTCCCCCTAATATAAAAAAAAAATAAACTGTAACTATGATAATTTGGTAAGTTAATATACATAGCTTTTACAACTTTATTTAAGAGGATTTACAAGACTTTATTCGAAAGAGACACAACTAAACACATATGAAGATATGAAAAGTTGCAAGATAAATGTTTTATTTTAATATGTATAAAAACATGGTTATACTTTATTAAATATAATAACTATAACTAAACTAATACAATCTTTTATTAGGAATTAAAGAGTTTGAATTTATCTAAGCAAAGTCTGAAATTAAGATCAAAGTGAATACAAAGACCTTATACATGATTTGAAGAAAGTATTTATTTATCTGCTATCACTGCATTTAATGATATATTATGAACAGATGCTCTATATAGTTACATGGATCATGTAACTTTACTGCAATATAAAATTCGACATGATACTGAGTAGTGACTTTTTTAACAGGTGTAAACTCTACCTAACAGGTAACCCGTTAGGTGACCCACCCGAGTTGTCACAATACAACTTGAGTAATCTGTAGGCAAGGACCCAAAAAATTTTGAAAAGATTAGAAAACAATAAATCACAATTTATAGTAAATTTTGCTCTATAAAACAATATTAAGACTTTTTTATACATTGTAAGTTGTACAAAAATTTGATTGGCTAGCTATTTTAATACACCAATTATATCTGTATATTTGTGCATTTAGTGTAACTATACGTACTGACAGCTATTTTTTTTTTAAAAACAAGCATCTAAAATGTTCTATTGTAGACTATGAATAAACATTGAATTTTAATCAGCAAAAATACTACAAAAATAATATCAAAATTAGACAATTTAATATAATAAAAATTCTATCGCAATAAAAAACATTTTTTGCTATTATCCAAAATGTTTTTTCTAATTTTTCAACCCAATTTTTTTAGGTCCTTGCCAACAAGTAAACAGGTGATCCAAGTAGCTACTCACTCAGGTCCAATCACTAATAAAGGGGTATCACTATATATTTGATCTACAAAGTTTTAAGAAGGCTCTTGGAGAAACAATGGTAAATCTATATACTTTTTCAAGTTCCAGAATCACCAAAATTGCAAAGATAGTAGTGAAACAATACTATGTTCACATACTTAATAATCCGTCTTACTAGTTAAAAGAATTTAAAAAGAAATTAGAGGAGCATTTTGGTGCTTTATAGGCAATAATAACAAACTCTACACAACTGCAAATACTGCTTCAATTCGCAACCAAACCATTTAAAATATTTTCAAAAATTAATACAAGGTCTTTAATTGATGATCAAGATAAGATTAGCACTATTACTATATTAGGACAATAGTAAATTTTGGGGATACTGTAGGTTTTTGAAAATAAGCTATCTCCAGATTTTCAAAAAAAATTTTAAAGAAATCATTAACAGTCGCTACAGATAAAACTTTTTTTTAATATATAAACTTCAAAAGTTTAATTAAGTAAAGTTGTACAGTGCAATAAAATATATTTACAGTAAAAATTTTATGGTATTTGGACAACTTTTTATTAGTACGGGTTTTAATTTTTCAAAAAATTTAATAATCTAAACCCATGTTTTTTGTATAACTTTTTGGCCAAAAAGGGTAGCTTATTTTCAACAAATATGGTAAATACAATATAAACTTTTATTACATGCTGAAATCTGACAACCATGACTATGAAAAGTGATTTTTTATTAAGCTAACAGCTTAAGTTAATTAATTGAAAGTTGTAGAGTTCACTGAGACGCATTTAATAGTAGTTAGATCATTCAAAATTGGCCTGGTGCATACTAAGATATTGCTAAAAAATAATTGGCCGACTATATAAAATTCTATGTAAACAAACTAAAAATTTTATATAGTTAGCCAATCGGTTTTTAGCAATATCTCAGCATATACTAGGCCAATTTGAATGATATAGCTACCATTAGATGCGTCTCAGTGAGTTCTACAACTTTTAATTAATTGACTTGAGCTATTAACTTAATAAAAAAATCCCTTCTATAGTCACGGTTATCAGATTTCAGCATATATGAAAAACATAGTAATTTTTCCCTAAATTCTAATATAAAAATAGTGCTGATCTTATCCAGATCAGTAATTAACTGTTACTGTATTTGATACTGTTAATGGTTATATTAGAGATACATATCCAGCCTTGTATGCAAAAATGAAAAAACTTAATCTTGGACCAAATGTTCCTAAATCATTTGGTGCTTTTTCTACTATGGCAATTAATTTCAATATCATTTCTCTGTTAACAAAGATTTAAAAGACTACATAATTTGCTTTGTGAGATCTGCCCACTTGGAATATTTGAAAGTAGACAATTAGTGTTTTTTGAATTAAAGTTAATAATATATACAAGACAGATTAGTGTTTTGATCTGAGTAGGTATTACTCGGGGCACCCGTGGGTGGGCAGATAACTTAGGTCAAATTGTAGCCCACCCGAGTAGACAATCCACAGATTACCCACGGATCACCTGTGGGTCACCCATGTGGGTGCCCCGTATAAGTTGGTTATAAACTATAAATACAGTGTTCTAACCCAAGTCGATGGCCTGTATGGGTTACGGGTCAGATATTGTTATAATCCGGGTCAAATATGATGGTATTGAAAAATGCAAAAATTGGGAAAATTAATTTATAATGTTTTTTTTTCCTAAGCCAATTTTTTTTAATCTTTTTTTTTTTTTTAAACCTACTTTTTTTAAAATTTTTTTTTTTTTTTTTTTAGAATTAGACTAATAAAATTTTTTTTTTTTTAGATTAGACTAATAAAATTTTTTTATATCACCCGGGTGAGCCGGTTTACTACCTGCGAGTGACCCGTAGTGGAATTTTTTTTACTACTTAGTATTCACCCAGGTGATCTGAATGATCCACCTGTGGGCAGTATTGTCACTTGGCCATTTTTTGGACATTTTGGACATTTTTTCAAATTAAAATTACTTAAAATTTTATTAAGATAATCTATTTTAATTTTTTCACCAATGAGTCCAGCACCTAAAAAAATATATAATTATATATTTTTTAAATTACTTTATTGATTAGTTAAACATGGGATATAGGCTTGGATGATTTTTTTTTTTTGGACAAAAAACATAGTATGGACACGTCCAAGTGACAACACTGCCTGTGGGTATAGATAGTGGTACATTCGGCAGTAGAAATTGTTGAAATAATTTCACCAAAAATTTTTTAAGATTGAAATACCGAATTAAATTTCAATTGTTGAAATTAATTTATATACAAAAATTAAATCAACTGTTAAAATTAAATCAACTGTTAAAATTAAATCAATAGTTAAAATTAATCAATAGTTGAAATTAAATCAATAGTTGAAATTAAATTAGTTGAAATTAAATTAACAGTTTAAGGGTTCTCAAGCATTTCTCTCAAAGTGATTAGTTAATTAAAGAGATCATGTACAAGTACTATCTACAATTAAGGGGGCATCCATAAATAATGTTATGTACCCCCTTATAGTAGCGCTAGACCCCCCCTCTACTATATAAAAAAAATTTTCAAAATCTGTATATTTATATATAAAATTTTACAAAAACTTGAATATATTGTGACACAGTAATCCGATTTGGATAATTTAGGTACAATTTTTTCTAAAAAAATTACATTATATTTTTTTGACCCCCCTACTTATTGAGAAAAATGTTATTGTTCGTCCAACCCTCTTGTATAACGTTATTTATGGATGCCCCCTAATTGAAGTAATACTAATAGCAATTTTGTCAAAAGTTTTTGTTGCAAAACGCAGTTATTAAATTTTAGTACAACTATTATAGTTTCTAATCATTTTTTTTAGTCATTGTAATAATAAAATCAATTAGCTGAATAATTTATTTTTCACCAATTAAAAATTCTATACGCCAAGTCTAGAAGTTATAATCTAAATGCTCAAAGTTTTATTTTTTTTTGTTATAGCTAAGATATCTAGAGTTATGGCCCAAATTTTTTTTTTAACCCTTAATATTACTATGTTAGTTTTACTTTATTTGGAATCAAAACCCAAACTCCCAAATTTTTCATTTAACTCACATTAATTAAGTTTGGAATCAGGTTTTCTATTTTATTTAGGACCAAAAATTTAATAAGGTAGCTGTACAATGCTATTGACAAGCTTAACAAAAGTTCAGTATGATACTTGATTTACTACAAATCAACATATGATACTGTATGCAGTTAAGGCTAATTTGGTACTATTGTGATAAAACAATTGTTAAATTGTGATAACATTCTTGATCATAACTTGCTTATCAAGATATTAGTAGATTATATTAGAAGTTTTAAAAAATGAATGTTTTAACAGTTTATTAATACTAACTAATAAATTATTTACATCCTAGTTTATATGTGTACAGCATTATATAATATAATTAATCAAGTATAAAATTTTAATAATATATTGTATTTATTCAATATTTTATAATTAGAAGTTAAATTTGTATAGAAATTAACTTTAATTATTTAATTACATCTAAAAGTTTAACTTATTCAGGTGTTATGATGAAATGCAGTATAAGAAGCATTTTGTATGAGAATGGAGTCATAAATAGCATTAGTAAATATTATAAAAATGTATATATATATATTTGAATACTTAAATCAAGTGATATATTAATAGACAAAACTGGTAATATCAGAAATAAATAAAAAAAAAAATAATGCATAACTTAAACTTGAAATACTTAAAATAATCCTTTAGAAAGGATAATTATGTATCAAACTGGTTTAATATAAAATGCAAATCGGACCACAATATCATGTGAAAATATAACCAATTAAAGAACAATATTTGTTCACATCATTTCATTCCTCAGATAATATATACTATATTGCACTCCATTCTTGATATAGCCAAATTAATTTTAATGATTAAATTATTTTAACAGTTGAATTAATTTTGATGGTTAATTTAATTTCAACCATTGAATTGATTTTGACTATTAAATTAATTTCAACTGTTAAAAATAATTTCAGTTTTAACAGTTGAATTTAATTTTCAACCATTGAAATTTACAAAATTAAAATTTAATTTCATCGCCATCTATACTCACGGGTCACCCTGGTTGATATTTTCATGACGGGTCAGAACACTAAGACAGAGTTAGGCTATCGCTTTTAGATCAAATATTTTGGTTCACAGTAATCTTCCTGTTATTGCAAATATTCATCATATTATTGTTTTTTTTATTTATACAACATCAATTAAACAAAATATAAAATTTGAAACTTTGTTTTACAACACAGATCTAGATCATTCCGATAGTAAAATTGATGTTAGTATAAATAATAGTAGCAAAAAGCTTAGAGCATCAAAAAAACACATCACACAGAATAAAAAATATTCTAAATCCTCAAAGTTAGATTCACAATTGCCAAAAATCAAAAATTCAAGATGAAGCTATCTTGGTAAGTATAATTGCTATATTATAAATTATTTATAATTATTTTTTTCAAATACAATATTTATATATATTTAATTTATTTAAGATCTTAAGCCTACAAAAAGAGGTTTACTAGCAAAATACAAAATTTAATACTGACTATTAAATATGTAAATCGGGTTGATAATATTTTATGATATATAATTTAAAGTATTTGTAATATTTTTTAGTAAATAAATACTTATTGTAAATGCTATTTAAAAATACTCAAAATATACAAAAAATAAATCGATATATTGTATACTATAAAGAACCAAATTTAATAGGTTTAATAATCTTAAATTTTAAAGCAAAGTATGATATAAATAAAAGGGTTGCAAGAACTGGTGGATATAATGTTCTTAATAAAATTATCGATGCTGAAAACCCTTATAATTGTATTAGTATAATCCTTAAAGATGAAATATCTATTCAGTGGCCTGTCATGTTAAAATTACTCTTTAAGAGTTATTAGGACCAGAAGGTTTGCATAGTATATATTACTAGTATTGTTTTATGCTTCACATGCTCAAGGTACAAATTTTGATAAATATAATTATAGTAGAGATAGACCATATAAAGACAGTACTGCAATATGTTTTAGTTGTACAGTGCGGGAACCCTTAAATCAACAAGTGAAATTGATAATTTTTAAACTGTTATAAAAAAATAACTAGTATAGCTAGGACAATTTTTCTTTCTATAAAAATGTAGAGAAAGACTTTAAGAATAAAGCTATAGAATTAGTTTTTTAATTTATTAAGTTTAACTACTTCTGAAAAGGTTTAAAGTTACCTATTTTTATTAATAACCGTAAAATTTGGCCGCTATAATGCCGGCCAGAATTAGCAGTATTATAAAAAAATTTTTTAAAAAATTTTTAAAAAAGTTAAAAAATTTTTTTTTATACTATATTTTTGTTTTTTTTTTTTTTTTTTATCGCAAAATTTTCTGCAATTTTATTGGCTCTGACCCAATCCGACCCACCTTCCGACCCAACCCAAAATTTGGCCGCATATATAGGACTAGTTGATTTAAGGGTTTCTGCACTATATTAAACTTAAACATGTCAATGTTAATTTAGTTTCAAAAGCGAGTCAATTCGATTTAATAAAAGAATATTATAATTACAAATGCTCAAATCCTCAAACTGATTTTGAATGTACAAGACTTATACAAATACTTTGAAAAATTTTTAGAGAAAGAGAGCCATTGAATACATGTCTTGTTTGGAATGGCTTAGCAAATGATAATACTTTAAATTTTTTGGTTTAACTCAACATTAAATAAAAAATTCTTAAACTCAAAAACAATTTAATCAATGGTGTACTAAATGGATTAAATATTATAAACAATGTAATTTATGTATTTCTTTGGATATTTATATTAGAAAATATGAAAATTATTATATTCCATATAATTGGATAGAATCTAAAAAGAGTCAATTGTGGGTTAGGTCCCAAAAATAGCTTTTTGAAATATAGTAGAAGTATAGTATATAGGTATTTATTCGATTTATTAATTGCTTTGTAATATAAAATACCTATACAGTTTATATATTATTTTTTTGGCTATGCCAGTTCTACTAATACATTTGAGGACATAGATAGGTAGTTGTTTACTATTTTCCTAATGCTATTCTTGAAATTACAATTGGAAAATATATTATGAAATTTTTGGAACAAAAAATACTAATATGAAATAAAAGTCTATGAAGTGGGCTTAGTAGGTAATGCATTCTTTATTGCAAAGCAGGCCGTTAGGTAATTCTTCAAATTATAGTTCTTCGAACCTATCTTGTACTTTTGCCATAACTTCATCTCTTTTTGCAAGATTAATAAAGTATCAAACCTTAGGGTATAGACATTTATCAGGTGATTTTCATCTCTTAAGAGGGTACCCCCCTTCCCCCTACCTGATACTAAACTAGCCAATCAAATTCAAGCAAATAATATATACAGACCGGACTCAGTTTGGTTCAGATTTGGTCTGAAGTCTGCATAATAGTCCAAAGATAATATGACTCTATATATTTCTTGGTGCTGAACAAGTTTATTTAGTGCATAAAGTTAGAATTAATTAGTAAAATTTTGTGAATCATAAGATTTTATAGAATTTTATTAATAAAATTCTATAAAATCTT